>JASJOG010000581.1:0-102918 GCA_030142905.1 Heliopora coerulea | reverse complement strand
GAGGCCTCGAATTCAGCGCCGTTAAATCTAGCAGTAATGCAGATCACATCCAAAACAAAGGTGGAAAAAGGAAAATGGATTTCGCTGAGGAATCGCGTGGCTCGGAATTTGGCTCTTTTACGTCTACAGCTATGCAGTCTTCTGAGCTTGGATATGTCCATGAACTTTCTTTAGCGACGAGGAATAAGAGAAATACGATGAATTACTCGACTTTTAAGTTACAAACCTCCCGACCAAGTATAAAGAAGGACTTTTGTACACTCCCCCTAAACGGCAACTATTAAAGTCGAGTGAGGAAACTCTCACCCCAATCAAGCTCGAGAAATTTACTCACACTAAAGATGGAGGAAAAATTATCATAAATGATGCCACAAAAATATCGACTCCTGACCAGAGTGAGTATGAATTTCAATACCCGAAACTCACACCAAATGATGAAAAACTCATCAATATACAAAACATTCTGGACGATTGCTTGGAATACGATAGAGTTAATGTTAAGGGAAAGTTGATTCAAATATCTGGAAGACAAAAAGTCAACAATAATTTGCAAGTTATTTCTGGAGTATTGGTCGACGGCAACGCCTCAATTTCCGTAAATATTTGGGATCCTCATATCGCATCAATTCAAGATGGGCACGCTTATTCATTCATGTCGGCAACGGTTCGCGTTTGGAATGGAAAGAAAAAAATATCTCTGGGCAAACAAAGTAAACTATATCCATTAACAGCGTTACTGTGTATCTTGATAACTTCACAATTAACCTATACTGTTGAAGTCAACTGAAAAATGTTGACTCGAGCGGAATTTGAACTCGCACCATCGGAATACCGGCCCGCCGCTCTACCTGTTGAGCTATCGAGTTCACAGGGATTGGAGGCGAGTTTTTATCCAAATGGAGTCAACATTTTCAGTTGACTTCAACAGTGTTGGTTATTTGTGAAGTTATCAATTCATAATACCCTGAGGATGATCCTGAAATAAATGTGTATCTTGCGTGTGCTAATTGTAAAAGAAAAATTGTTCAACTTGATCCTGGTCCGATCTGTCATTGCGATAAATGTGGCCACATAATGAAGTCGAGTAAATTCCGTAAAAGCGTCCTCGCTATTTTTATCGTCGAGAATAGCGAAGATGAATCAACCACAACTATCACTGCTTTTCAAGAAGCTCTTGAAAGTATTATCAGTCCAGAGGATATTTATACTAAGCGTGTAATCGAGGAAACCCTTCTAACTTCAACTGGTGTAGAAATCCAATATAACAAAGAAACTTTCGTGGTTACCAAGTTCGTGAAGTCATAAACAAAGCATTTTGGCATATTGGATTATTGATAATTCGCCAAGACATTATGTCAACCATGAAATTACTGTTAGGTAGTTCTTGATATTCGTTATTGAATATTGTCAGTTTTGTTCATCAAAGAGGCATTCGTGGCTACCAAGTTCGCGAAGTCGTAAACCAAACATTCCTCTCGCATTGATATTAATTCGCCAAGGCATCATAACCATCACATTACTATTAGGTAGTTATCGCTCTTTTTATTGTTTATTGATTTGTTTTGTTCATCATGTTTTGTTTATCAAGATTTGATATTAAATAAAGTCAGTAAATTTCTTACACCTCGTTGCATCTTCACACCCCGCTAAATTGTGGACTCAAGCTATTTGGGATTCTATTAAAATGACTGTTCCCAGGGTGTTCGCTATATAAATGGAAATTCCCACTGTATCGATCAATATGCTGGGAATGTACGTCCCTTGCTAATTTTGTGTCGAGCCTGAGACGATTTCCTTTCCTTGTGTATAGTGTTGAATTAGGCTATTTAACTACATAGGATGTATCAAAAAAACTGCAAACACTATAATTTGTATAAGTAGATACTGCAAATAACATTTCAATGCCTGTACAACTAATTATGCTTCTGGGATTTAAAAATACGTTTTAATTTTCCTTGTTATTAGAATAACCACACAGTACGAATTTCGACATCCCCAAGCATGAATTGTGTTTACGCACCCTTGGGATCAATTAGTGCTAAATTATGCAACTGTCATAAAAATCTAATTTCAAAAGAGTTTGCGGGGTTTTTTGATACACCCTGTATACTACAGTGTGCGCGCAGGCAACTAATAAAGCACATTCCTTATTTCTGCTTCGAGAACTTTGACATGAGCCCTCAATAGGCCTTTTTATCAGAGATTTTATCAGAGAAAAAATTGTGATCAGTTACTAGTATGTAACCGGCCGTACAAATACGTAATCACGTATTTTTACCAAGAAAAATGAATAATTTTCAAATATTTGAATACTGGAAAAAATAGGAATGAAAACGATTTATTCGGACACCGTTCATTGAAAACGTATTTATAAGTAAACTTGATTTCCGATGTCGAAGTTGGAGTCATGACTTCGAAAGCGAAGTTCGTGAATAGTTTACAAAGTACAAAACTTCGTTACAAAATATGCAATTATTATAAACTCTGATTTAGAAAGAACATTAAGCCCGTTTCAGACTCCGCGCCACTCATTACTTGTGATATAAAGGTATAAATGTCGAGAAGTCCAATAAACTGAAAATGAACTGATTTCGACGAACACTGAGAAAACGCTATATGAGAATGTAGTTTACTTGTATGCGGCATACAATGTTTAATTATGCTATTCATTGGCCACAAATTCTTGGTCATTTTGAACATAGGCAGGTATATATCAGTCGCCTTCAGTATGAAGACGATTTTACCCATTTCCATGTTTACATCAATTGCAAATCTCGCACAAAAGCCGCAGATGGCCCAATGCCAACGCGGTTCTCGTGATAAGGCACATGCTAGCAAATTCAGGGCAGGGACACAGAAAACAATGTAAGGAATGTGTAAAAAAAAAGTAAGACAAGGCGATGCTAACACTTTAATATGATAGATATTTGATGGATTATGGCACAAATCGTTTATTCAACAAGGATGTAATGGTTATTGCGTCTTCAAGAAGCAAAATACACCAAAATATTGAAAAATATGGCTTATTTTCGAAATACAATCTACAAATTGCACCCCCCGGAATGTTAACATTTGTTTGTGTTCCCTAGCTGATGTAAATTTTCAGCCTCATGACAATAGTGCAAATTTTCTAAAGAAACTTTGCACTAAAAATGGTTTGTGTGTTCTTGTTACGAGCTCGATAGAAGACCTGTATGAGGAGGATGTTGAGCAAGATAGGAGCAGGACAACTGGAGGTGGTTTTTTGGAGGTAACCCATGCGTAGTGTCACATTAGCTCTGATGATCTTGCGAGATGTAACGACACATAAGCATTAAAGTGTTTTAAACTCAACGTTGTACTCCTGGCTTTGTTCCGCTTGTTTTGCTGACCATTGATTTTTATATTCCGATTACGGTTCCCGCCTGGTTCTACAATTGCCACTATTCCCAAAATTCGATCAAGATTTTTTTGTTTTCAAAGACAATTTTGGCAAATTAAGATTTCAGATTTGGACTGTTTTTACCTCTAATTGGATTTCTAAGGATTTCCTGGACTTCTGTGAATGCCGGATTTTCCGATTTTTTCAAGGATTTTAACTTGGTGTACCAGGATTTTTTTTAATGATACGCTCCTCGGATCGATTTGTATGATGACTTCAAAACTCACGAGCAAAGAATTACAACACTTTCTCTGAACAAAGGATTTATTATTACGAGCTTTCGGTTGCCAGACTGCAACCCTCAACGGGTAAACGTAAAATGAAATAAAACACAATAACGTACACGTCTATATATAAAAGATAAAAACATGATAAAAATTATCGAGCGTGGATGTGAGTAACTAGTTCGGCGGTGTTACTTTTGAAGTAAAATGGCGTATTGTTCAGGCCACGGCTTGGAATTGTTGTCGGCTGGAATGATTTTTGCTAAGTGCCATGATTCTTCAGTTTTTCGTTTTCGATAGTTTCCCTTGCCGATAGTCAGAATCAATTTTGATGATGGACATATAATCGACAAAGGAAACTAACGAAAACGAAAAGCTCTAGAATCTTGGCAAACAACAAACACCATTGAAGCCGACAACAATTCCAAGCCGCTGCCCGAACAATACGCCATTTTACTTCAAAAGTAACACCCTCGGTCCGCTGAACTAAATATTCATACCCACACTCGATAATTTTCATCATCTTTTTATCTTTTATGTATAGACGTGTACGTTATTGTGTTTTATTTCATTTTACTTTTACCCGTTGAAGGTTGCAGTCTGGCAATCGAAAGCTAGTAATAATTAATCCTTTGGTCAGAGAACGTGTTGTAATTCTTTGCTCGTGATTTTTGAAGTAACCATACAAATCGATCAAAATTCTCTCTAGCGCTCGGTGACATCTGCAGCTTAAGATTCGCTCGTATACCTAGGTTTGAATCCGTAAATCGATTAAGTGTCATCAAGCCAATATTTTCTTTATATCTTCACACAAGGAAGTCTGCGAGGGTTCCAAATCTGCAAATTATCTCAACGCTGTTCGAAGATTCTTTAATTAGGTTTTCCTTTGTTTTACAAAAAGTCAAATGTTTATGATTCCATAAATCGATTAAGTGTTATCAAGCCAGTATTGAGTATTTTCTTATATCTTCACACAAAGAAGTCTGCGAGTGTTCCATATCTGCAAATTATCCCAACGCTGTTCAAAGATTTTTAGTTTTGTATGGTTCATCTCACTTTTAATTAGTTTTTTCCTTTGTTTTACAAAGAGTCCAAGATCTATGATTCCGTAAATCGATTAAGTGTTATCAAGCCAATATTTTCTTTATATCTTCACACAAAGAAGTCTCCGAATGTTCCAAATCTGCAAATTATCCCAACGCTGTTCAAAGATTCTTTAGTTTTGTATGGTTCATCTCACTTTTAATTAGTTTTTTCCTTTGTTTTACAAAGAGTCCAAGATCAAATGAAATAGGAATACTTAGTAATAAAAATACCAAAAATACCAGAGCTGTTCCATAATGTATAAATATGACACTTCAAAGCTCAATAAGATTGCAATTTGTAATTCAGTCGTACGGCTTGCTCATCTAGCAGAAACTTCAAGATGGGACAGTCCATTTCCGAGCTTCGTGATGAAGCCACAAAAGCACAGGGCATTGAAAGAAAAGAAATGGAACAGCGTTTGCAAATATTAGAAAAGATGGTCGATCAACGACTCGAGACCAGGAAGATCCATATCTTGAGTGGCGAAAAGAATGACCAAGAGATCGACACTGGTACCATTGTGTCATTACACAAAATGATATACATAAAACAGGCGAAGGACGATCACGATCTTAAGAAAGTAATTCATCAACTCTTCGCAGGCGACTTCATAGGTGGACTAGAGTCTATCATTATGTTAGGCGCAGACACAGTCCTTGGGAACGACAGTATGGGAGAATACGAGAAAACGGATATGTTCATCGTGTGGACCGACAATGCTTTGCTCCGTTGTGACGCGTACTATTACCGATGGAACTTCGTGTCAAAGTCGGTGATAAACCAAACCGAGGGGGCCACAGGAATCCTTCTGGTAAAACGAGTGATCGATTTAACTAAAACAGATCCACAAGTGCTTACTTGGGCTATATCGAGAATGGCAGATCGCTTGAACAACACAGAGCCAAAACCTTCCAAGCCTGTGGACCCTCAAGAACTTATCGATCAGGCTTTAAAAGTCTTGGAGAAGGTAGCAGCATTCGAGGCAAAAGTAAAAGCTCTTACGGTGATGGGAGAGAAGCTAGAGAAAAGCTAGAAAAAAGTTACAGAAATAAGTGCCAAAACCTGCTTGAAAACGAGCATTTCTTTTGGTCTACTTTTATTCTTTTATTTCGTTGAAGCGATTTGAGTAGAACCATCATATCGCTCTGCTTAGATGAGATTTTACCCGATATTTTGCGTCAAAAAATTGTTGCTAGGTTTAAAATGTAAAGTTCATTTATGTATTTTTGTCAACTTTTGTCTTTATTGACGAAACCAAAGTAGGGGAATGCTACTTGACTTATATCTTTATTTATCCTTCTGAAATTTTATCTGGCAGTCAGTAAAATTGCCCCCCTTGTTCGATTTTTTTTAGAATAAGCTCTCCGATATAAAACATCTTCCGCGGATATTCGCTTCCAACCGAATAGTAGAAATAATTCGAATGCTGACCGAATATTGAGAATGTTCGAAGTCGAGGAATTGAGGCCAAAAACACCGATTGATTGTTGGAACTACGAAATTTCATATCAACACAAACCTAAAATAAGCTAAATCCACATTTAGTTCTTTTACAAAGTGCTTGGGTACTTTTCTCATGTTTTTTATGGAATATTAGTTTTATCAACCACTCCCTAATCCTAAGCCCCGCCTTATTCTCGACCACGGCTACACTCATTGAATATTCGGAAAAAATCGAACCGAATATCCGAGATCGTGTTAGGAGATTACTATAAAAGGGAATTTATAGATTACTTATTAAATGAAGACTTTCGTAATTTGATTGACATTTTGTTGCGAACTTGATCTCTTCTCGATGTTGTTTTACCGACAAGGAGTGGCTTTCGTCAGATAAAAGGATACTATCAAATAATGTAAATATTCGCGTATATATTAAAGAAATAATCAAACGAAACGTGCGATAGTTAACAGGTTATGGGCCCAGGAGACGTAAATATGGATAATCTGATGATGAAGTGGTTATGCTTTTCTGGTCTTGTGGAAGACTATCCAGCGTGGGGTACAAAGTTTACCGCGCTCATGCAGACGAAGGGATTGTACAAAGCACTTCTGGGAAAAGAAGTTATCACTGATCCAATCGCCCCGATAGACGAAACAGCCACAGCCGGTCAGAGAACCGAATGGGAGGCCAAAGTAAAGGAACGCAATAAACAAGTACAAGATATTAACGAGCGGAGTAACACAGTTTCAGGGACGGCGGAGCGGGATTACGAGTGGGGGGGGGGAGCTAGAAACTAAAATACACCATTTTGTGTGCTTCTCTGGGAAATTTCACAACAAGTGTTTTAAAGCGTAGTTGTTTCAACATTACATTTGGAAAAAAAGTGGGGGTACAGCCCCTGCAGCACCCCCGGCTCCGCCGTCCATGAGTTTGGTGTCACCTAGCATTAGCTCTGGATAAGACGAGTCTTATCTACATTCGACATGATTGTTTATCACCAGATGGAACAGGCAACGGAGCTAAAGCATGGCACTTGTTACAGCAGCGTTTTTGCAGTGTAGAAAGACCAACCGTGGTGAGTCTCGTCCGACAGCTATCCAAATTACAGCTCGGCGAGGGTGAGAAATTATCCGAATACTTTATTCGATCGCAAGAACTAATGACACGACTAACTGAAGCTGAAGAACAGATATCAGAGACATTATTTAACGCACTAATTATCAATGGGCTTCCGGAGTCTTTCGAACATTTTGTGGTACAGGAAAGCTTCAATCCTGCAACTACGTTCACAGAGTTGAGAACCCGATTGCAGAACTACGAAGAAAGTCGAGCTCAAAGAAAGCAAACAGAGGAAGACCACTCAGTTGCGATACGCTCTTCAAATCAGCAAACCACATGAGAAACCTCAGGCTTGCACAAGGGAAATTGTTTTGTTTGTGGCTTAACAGGACATTTCGCCAGGCAATGCGCCAAGAAGAGCACCGCACACTGTTCAAAGTGTAAGAAGAAAGGTCATCTAGCAAAAGCATGTAGAAGATCCGGAAATGAAAGACCACGAAATAAAGAAGATAAAAATTCAACAACGATGTATTTAAGCTGTTTGACAGGGAGATCACAAACAGAGAAAGAGAATCCTAAAGTAGATTATCTAATCGTCGACACAGGATGTACAGATCACATTATCAACCGGAAAGAAGTATTTGAGAATCTCAAGCCTTGCACTAACAAGAAAAACGTAAGAGACCCAAAAGGAAACCTCTCAGCCATACAAGGGATCGGTGATGTCCCAATCACACTGAAGCTTAACACAGAAAAGGAGAAAAAGATTGTTCTGAAAAACGTTCTTTTTGTACCAAGTTATGAAGTCAATCTCCTCTCAGTTAATACAGCTGTCAATCACAGACACAAATTCATCTTTACAGAATCAGAAACAAAGCTAGTCCTCAGAGACAAAAAGGAAATCAATCTTAAGAAAGATAAGAATTTATTTCACCTACCTGTAACTTTCCAGAAGCTGAATCGGGCCAATTGCAACATGAGCGAAGGATTACTCAAAGAAGATATGGACCTGTGGCATAAACGATTAGGACATCTAAGTAAAGACGATGTAAAACGTACTGTCGTTTGCCCAAGGAGACCTGAAGAACATCTGTGAAGTCTTCGCTCTTGGAAAACAAACCAGCAAACCAGTCCCGAAGGAAGTAGAAGTCAAATCCCAAAATCCACTTGAACGTGTCCATTCAGACATACTCGGACCGATTAAAGTCACTAACATCAATGGATTCAGATATGTTTTAACCTTTATAGATGAGTATAGCAACCATGCAGTCATAAAGTTTATGAAGCAGAAGTCAGAAACCCTCAAGAAGTTCAAAGAGTATGTAGCCGAAACAGGGACTCCTAGAAAGCTACGGACAGACAATGGGACGGAGTTCACGTCGAAACTGTAACGTTTTAGTGTCTTTTATTAATAAGCCATAACAACACAGAGCTGAACCTTATCGGTATGACGTATGAGTGACTTCACACCTCTTCTTCTTTATGAGGAGAGAACAAGATAATGTTAAATAAAAATACAAACTCAACTTCTAGTCATCTGACGAATTACTAACACACTACAAGTAATATTTTGTTCTCCTATTTGAATGGTTCAGTATCTCAAAAGGAATTCCTTAAGGTGGCTGGGTGGTCTGACAGTTCGTTGTGATCGTCTTAAACCTGGTGGCGGTGGCTCGTTAGACGGAGATGTTGTTGCTGATGCAGTTGAAGTTTCAACTTCCTCTTCATATGGTGGTGTTGGGGTCGGCACTTCAGGAATAGTATCATATTCACTTTCGGTATCTTGTTCTTTCTGCCAACTGAAATCCTCTGTGGTTGACCTTAAATCAGTTAAATGTACTCTATTTCTTCTGAAAACTCTACCGTCTTCTGTTATTATCTTGTAGGAGCGTTGATTAACTCGCTGAATACCTTTAGCTTTGTGCCACTTGGTGGGCTTACTTTCAGGATTTAACAATACTCGAACAGTGGCACCTTGCTTCAAGGCTGGTAGTTTAGTTATATTCCGGTTAAAGTAAGTCTCTTGTCGTCGTTTCCTGGCCTGTTTTCTTCGGACTGTAGGTACGAGCTTAGGCTTTAGAAGCTTGCTGGAGGTAGGCAAAAGCGTTCTAGTGCGGCGGCCAAATAGTCTTTGAGCTGGCGAGCTGTTTAGCCCTTCTGTAGGAGTGTTTCTCCAGATAAGTAATGCCAACTGGTAATCAGCTTTGGATTCTTGGGTCTTCTTCAGCAAGGTCTTAGCCGTCTTGACTGCATTCTCCACCTTACCATTACTTTGTGGATGTTTGGGAGAACTGGTGGTATGCTTGAATTCATATTTCTCTGCAAATGACGAGAACTCTTTCGAAGAGAATGGAGGGCCATTATCACTCTGCACCACATCTGGTATGCCGTGGGTTGCAAAATGTTTCTTTAACTTCTTGATGAGGCCCTCGCCTGTCTTGTCGCTGAGTTGATCCACTTCAAAGTAATCCGAGTAGTAATCTACGGTACACAAATAATCTTTGCTTTTGTACGTGAAAATGTCTACACCAATCTTTTCCCATGGTCGATTGGGGACCGGGTGGGCCATCATCGATTCTTTAAGTTGGGCACTCTGGAAGCTCGCACAAATGTCACAGTTAGATATAAAATTTGTCAAGTCCTTGTTCATTCCTGGCCAATAAACAGCTTCTCGCGCTCGCCTCATGCACTCCTGGATTCCAATATGGGCTGCATGGATCTTTTCCTTGATCTTCGATCGCAACACCAGCGGAATGACGGCTCTTTGTCCCTTAAAGACAACTCCATCGTGGATAGACAGTTCGTCACGCACGTTATAATACAGGTGGAGATCACTTGGTAAGTCGTGTTTCTGTTCTGGCCAGCCCTCTATAATTTTGGCCATTAGTCGCTGCATTGTGGCGTTATTCAATGTTTCTTTCTGCAACTCTTCGAACTGATAGTGTGACATTGGAAGGAAATGCGTTGTGTGCACGTGCTCGGTTTCTTCTTCAACCTCCGATCTTTTGCACGACTTCAGATGGGCTCTTGACAAAGTATCAGGCACATACATCTCCTTCCCGGGCTTGTAACAGATTTCGGTGTCATACTGCTGCATTCGGAGTAGTAGCCTTTGCAATCGTTTGGGGGCGGTTGTCAGTGGTTTCCTCGATATGGAAACAAGTGGTTTGTGGTCTGTTCATAGAACAATCTTCCTTCCATAAACATATTGGTGGTTTAGTTAGAAATATAATAGCCCAGCAAACAAGTTTAAATAGAGCCATAATGGAACCATATCTTTAAAAGAGTTTTATTGACTAACGTTTCGTTACTTAACCAGTAACATCATCAGAGTAATTATTTACAAGAGTTGAGAGGCTTAAATAGCTAACTGTTACAAAAATAGTGATGAAAGAATGTCACAAAGGATTAGCGGAACGATTAGCAAGAACAATTAACGGAAGGAGTGCGAGTAATAAAGTGATGAAGAATTAGACGTGTGAAGAATTTAATTAGAGGGGAGGGGAAAAAAAAAAAAAAAAAAAAAAATGTCAAGAAACAACGTTAAAAAAGTGCTAAAGGAAAGGATCTGATATTAGCGTTAAGAGACGGTTGCATTCTAGAAATTAACAGACTTTCTCGCAGAAGAACGTCAAACTGAGTAGAACCAGAGGATAAGATTTCGAAATCATCAAAAGAGATTTCATGGTCGGTTTTCACCTTGTGTGAAAGGACACTAGATAGTGTAGAGTGTGAGAGCGGTTTTCCAGTGTAGGCTGAAATACCTAAGTGATCGGAGATCCTCGTGTGTAATAAACGGCATGTTTCGCCTATATACGACGCCTGGCAGCGTCGGCACGTGAATTTGTAAACAACATGGGATCTCAATTTGAGTGGTAAGCGATCTTTAAAACGGAAAAAGTTAGACAGACGAGAAACGGGCCGAAAAGCAATACGAATTTGGAGGTGTGGATAGGCTGACGAAAGTAATTTAATAACTTGTTGACGAATTTGTAGGCCATGATTTCCGGTAAAAGGTAAAACTAAAGAGAGTAAGAGCCTAGGTGCCGTAAGAGGTTTTACTGGAGGATGAGAAATTTTGTTTAAAAAAATTCGAAAACAGTGGTCCAAGAATCTGCGTGGATATCCATTTTGTTTTAATAAAGTTTTCAGTTTCTCAAGTTCAGCGTGGAAAATATCGTAAGAGGAGCTTAGTTTAAAATAACGAAACATCAAAGTGTAAATTAATCCCTTTTTAAACACGAGGGGTATAAAACTTTCGAAGTTGGTAAAAAGCCCGGTGAATGTTGGTTTGCGATAAACTGAGGTAACAAATGAACCATTAGAGCGTTGGATTTTAATGTCAAGGAACGGAAGTGTTTTGTCAGCTTCAATTTCACAAGTAAAATTAATGCAGGTGTGTTGGGAATTTAGATAATCCAAAAAGGGAGTAATGTGGTCTTTAGATTTAAACAAAATAAAACAATCGTCAACGTAACGCCTGTAATATATGGGTTTGAAGTGAGCGGGGCAATTTTTAAGCCAATTTTGTTCGTGAAATGAAAGAAAAATGTTGGCAAAGGAGGGACCGAGAGGCGAACCCATAGCGACACCTTCAATTTGATCAAAAAACCTACCTCTGAAAGTAAAATGACAATTTTTGACCGATAAATTAAGGAGTTGCTTAAGCTGTTCACGAGAAAAACCTTGAAATAATTGAACGGAAGAAAATAACTGATCGAGAATAATATCTATGGTTTCATCAATAGGTATGTTGGTGAAGAGTGAGGTGATGTCAAAACTGGCCATTATTAAGTTACTAGAATTAATATTAAGGGAAAATAAATCCTGAATGAAAGAGAAAGTATCACTAACTAAGTAAGGACCTAAGGAAAGAGGGCGAAGCAAAAGAACGAGAAACTTAGCTAAATTATACGAATGAGTACCGATTGCCGATAAAATAGGTCTTAGAGGAATGTTGGTCTTGTGTACCTTTGGTAAGCCATATATTATGCCAGGTCGGGAACCCGTTGGTGACAACTGTTTAAGCTGTTCATCGGTGATCGTGTTGCTCTTCTTAAGTTCTTTGAGAAGGGTTCGTATTTTATTCTCACGTTTTATCGTGGTCGGTAAAAGGTAGGTTTTTTGATCAAATTGAAGGTGTCGCTATGGGTTCGCCTCTCGGTCCCTCCTTTGCCAACATTTTTCTTTCATTTCACGAACAAAATTGGCTTAAAAATTGCCCCGCTCACTTCAAACCCATATATTACAGGCGTTACGTTGACGATTGTTTTATTTTGTTTAAATCTAAAGACCACATTACTCCCTTTTTGGATTATCTAAATTCCCAACACACCTGCATTAATTTTACTTGTGAAATTGAAGCTGACAAAACACTTCCGTTCCTTGACATTAAAATCCAACGCTCTAATGGTTCATTTGTTACCTCAGTTTATCGCAAACCAACATTCACCGGGCTTTTTACCAACTTCGAAAGTTTTATACCCCTCGTGTTTAAAAAGGGATTAATTTACACTTTGATGTTTCGTTATTTTAAACTAAGCTCCTCTTACGATATTTTCCACGCTGAACTTGAGAAACTGAAAACTTTATTAAAACAAAATGGATATCCACGCAGATTCTTGGACCACTGTTTTCGAATTTTTTTAAACAAAATTTCTCATCCTCCAGTAAAACCTCTTACGGCACCTAGGCTCTTACTCTCTTTAGTTTTACCTTTTACCGGAAATCATGGCCTACAAATTCGTCAACAAGTTATTAAATTACTTTCGTCAGCCTATCCACACCTCCAAATTCGTATTGCTTTTCGGCCCGTTTCTCGTCTGTCTAACTTTTTCCGTTTTAAAGATCGCTTACCACTCAAATTGAGATCCCATGTTGTTTACAAATTCACGTGCCGACGCTGCCAGGCGTCGTATATAGGCGAAACATGCCGTTTATTACACACGAGGATCTCCGATCACTTAGGTATTTCAGCCTACACTGGAAAACCGCTCTCACACTCTACACTATCTAGTGTCCTTTCACACAAGGTGAAAACCGACCATGAAATCTCTTTTGATGATTTCGAAATCTTATCCTCTGGTTCTACTCAGTTTGACGTTCTTCTGCGAGAAAGTCTGTTAATTTCTAGAATGCAACCGTCTCTTAACGCTAATATCAGATCCTTTCCTTTAGCACTTTTTTAACGTTGTTTCTTGACATTTTTTTTTTTTTTTTTTTTTTTTTTTCCCTCCCCTCTAATTAAATTCTTCACACGTCTAATTCTTCATCACTTTATTACTCGCACTCCTTCCGTTAATTGTTCTTGCTAATCGTTCCGCTAATCCTTTGTGACATTCTTTCATCACTATTTTTGTAACAGTTAGCTATTTAAGCCTCTCAACTCTTGTAAATAATTACTCTGATGATGTTACTGGTTAAGTAACGAAACGTTAGTCAATAAAACTCTTTTAAAGATATGGTTCCATTATGGCTCTATTTAAACTTGTTTGCTGGGCTATTATATTTCTAACTAAACTTCGTTTTCCACCTGGCTGTTCAATCGCAACGATATTGGTGGTTATGCTTGAGACCAAATACCAGCGCCAGAAGTTCTTTCTCGATCTGAGAGTATCTGGTTTCTGCCTGGGTTAAGGCGCGGCTGGCAAATGTCACTGGCTGGTCGTTCTGTGTAAGGACAAATCCCAACCCGGTGGAAGAAGCATCACCTTGGCCTTGTGTCGGCTCACTAGGGTTAAAATATTTAAGTACCGGCGCAGTGGAAACCATCTCTTTAATCTTCTCAAACGCCTCATCATGTTCTTCTCTCCAAGCCCATGTTGCATCTTTGCGGGTTAATCTTCTCAGCGGTTCACACACAGACGATAGTCCATTAAGGAACTTTGATAAATACATCACCATCCCGATGAGTCTCCTCACTGCTTCAACGTTTTGTCGATTCTGGTGATCGCTGCCACCTTAGATGAGTCTGGCTTTAAACCATTTTGGGTCAATATGTGTCCGATGAAGGGTACACTAGTACACTTGAACTCAAACTTTCTTGCGTTCAGTTTTATGTTCCTCTCGCGGCACTTCTGCAGCAGATTCATCAGGTTAATATCATGATCTCTCTCTGGACTGGGTCCCTGACCAGTAATGAGGATGTCATCCGCGATCTTATATACTCCTCTTAATCCTTCCAAGTTCTGATCGAGCTTCTGTTGAAAATTCTCCGGAGCCGGTGCAATTCCGAATGGTAATCTGAGCCATCGATATCGTCCCCATGGTGTCTGAAACGTTGTTAGTTTACTCGACTCCTCGTCAAGTTCAATTTGTAGAAATCCGTCCTTCAGATCTACTTTACTAAATACTCTGGCATCAGCTAACTCTGGCAGAACTTCTTCGATGACTGGCAAGGGATAATGTGCACGTTTTATTGCTTTATTAAGATGCTGGGGGTCGATACAAACTCTTACTTGACCATTGGTTTTCTCTGTGACACTAAACTGGATACCTACTGCGTTGGTCCTTCTTGTCTTGTAATGACTCGCATATCTTCAAGGCGCTTTAGTTCTGCTTTCAGCTTTTCTTTCACTGCGATAGGAACTCTCCTCGGGGGCATGACCACTGGTAGGGCAGATGCGTCAAATTCAAAATGTAGTTTACCTTCCATTTTTCCAAGCCCACTGTCACTGAAGACATCGCGATACTCACTTAGGACGTCCTCTTTGGTTAAGACTTTGTTGCTAGGTGGTTGTGTAACATCTTTTGAGGTTACTTGTAAAATATTCTGCTTTTGAACAACAATCAAGTTCATTTGTTTGAGCAGCCCTGGCTCCTATGATTGGTATATAATTTCCTTCAATGACCACGAATTCAGCTCGATATTTTTTATTATTTTTAAGGTTTCGAAAACTCACTTTCGCCGTCCCTAAAGTCGCCATTTTTGTCTTGGAGTACATAACAAGCTCCTTGTCTTTCTTCTGAAGTTCTACTTTCTTTGGTAAGAATCTTTTCGGTAAGATATTACAAGATGCGCCCGAGTCAACTTGCATCTTCACTGGCTTTCCATTTATCTCTATGGTTGCATAAATCTTCTTGTCAAAATTGTCACATCTGCCTCCTTTGTTGTCGCATCCGGTCACATTAAATAATTCTTCTTCAGAACTCTCACTGAGCGTATTCACATTTCTTGGATCCTTTGGTCTCTTCATCGCTTGTTTGTTTTTGCATTTGGCGGCGAAATGGTTCTGCTTACCACATTTTGCACACGTCCTGCCGAACGCCGGACATTTCTTCTTGTTGTTTTCGTGTTGTTTTCCGCAGTACTTACATCCCTTGACCGTGCGTGTGTTATGATTGCTACCCTCGGTTTTCCTAAAATCACGCTTCTTACGAGGATTTCGAGTGTCAAATTTAGCAACACTGTTTTCTTCGGCTGATTCTTTGCCCTGCAAGCTGGTTATATCTTTAAGTTGATTCTTTGCTGCTTCTGCTGCCCGACAGACGTCAACACAACGTTCGAGGGTTAACTTTGATTCTTGTAGCAGCTTCCATCGCACGCTATTATCTCGAATGCCACAGACAAGTCGATCGCGAATTAACTCGTCTTTTAAAGTCTGAAACTCGCATGTCTCCACTAGTGATCTTAAAGCGGTGACATATTCATCGATCGTTTCATGCAGCTCTTGTGAACGATTGTTAAATTTATATCTCTCATAGATAACGTTGGTCTTGCCTAGACAATAATCAGCCCATAGTTTCATCACTATGGCGATATCATTCTTCTCGTCGTCGTTCGCAAACGGTAATCCCATATGTATTTGGAGCGCTTCGGATCCAATACAGGTTATGAACGTTGCTACTCGATAGTGGCTTTCTCTCTTTGCTAATTCCGTTACGGTTTCGTACGCGGTCCATACCTTTTTCCACTGCTTCCAGTTTTTTGCGAGATTGCCTTTCACGCTAAGCTTGTGCGGAAGTGGTACGTTGGACATAAACATCTGGCTACTCGGTGGCTGCTGTTGTGCTGCTCCAGGATTCTCATCAGTAATCTCATCTTGATGGGTTTCCTCTGGATTCAACATTCTAAGATTCCGTTCACTCCTGACACCATGTAACGTTTTAGTGTCTTTTATTAATAAGCCATAACAACACAGAGCTGAACCTTATCGATATGACGTATGAGTGACGTCACAGAAACAATTCAGAGATTACTGCCGAGAGTCGAAAGTGAAACAAGAATTCCCAGTTCCTGAGACCCCACAACAGAATGGAGTCGCAGAACGTTTCAACAGGACCTTAAAGGAGATGGGTCGATGTTTATTCATCCAAGCAAAGCTACCAAGAAAATATTGGGTCAGAGCCCTAGCAACTGCAGTGCATATCAGGAATCTATGTGTCAGTCCAAACAACAAAACGGGAAGAGCCCTTTTGAACTATTCACCAAGAGAAACCCGAAAACGAAGCATCTTAAAGCATTTGGCTGTACAGCATGCACCATGCGAAGAAAAGCTAATTTGAAGAAACTTGACCCGAGAGCCGTCAAGACAAAATTTCTTGGATATGATGACAAAAGCACCGCGTATATTTTACAAGAGTTCCAATCCAAGAAAGTCGTTAAAGCACGCAACGTAATATTCGACGAAAGAGAAATTGAGCCCTTGGATATCAAGCAAGTACCAAACGAAGAAAATGCTGATTTCCAAAGTCCAAATTTGGATTTAGAAAATTTCCTCCTCCAAAAGGACAACATACATAAACCAACCAAAGATCAAGTGGGGGAACATAAAGAAAACCAAACGAATGCAGATGAAGGAGCTCAAGAAGAGGAAGTCGTGGACAACGAGGCGGAAAATCCACTACCGATGAGTGCAAGAAGCAGACACCCACCCGAGAAATATGGTTATTCCTACAATTTTAACACAGTTCAAGAAAGAGATGTAGACGAGCCCAAGACATATCAAGAAGCCATCAACTTAGTAGAGGCCTAAAGTTGGGATCAAGCAATGCAAACAGAATATGATTCACTTGTCGAAAACAATACTTGGACGCTTGTAGATAAACCAAAGAATAAAAAGGTCTTACCTGGCAAATGGGTCTACAAAGTTAAGTACGGACCAAATGGTCAAGTTGACAAATTCAAAGCTAGATACGTAGCGAAGGGATTCGCACAAGTTGAAGGCCTAGATTTCTTCGAGACCTATGCCCAACGTGCAAACCAGAGACCTTTAGAATTTTATTGGCAATTGCAGCACAGAAGGGTCTGCACCTCGGCCAACTGGACGTCAAGTCAGCCTACCTCCATTCGCCAATTGAAGAAGAAATTTTTCTCGAGCAGCCCAAAGGTTTTACCAAAGAAGGAGAAAGCGGGAAAACACTAGTTTGCCGACTGAATAAGTCAATTGTTATGAAACACACATTCCATTAGCTAACTTGGTGGTCTGCAATTTATTATGAATTAAATGGAATTTATAAAACGTCAACCTAATTTATTGTGAAAATAGCTGCTATTAATAGATAGACGATCGTATCACAAAAGTTGTAATGCTTGTTTGAGTTTTGTCTACTTTTAGACATGTGAAGTTGTTATCTTATTTTTGTAACCAGCACCATAATTAGTCCTCTAGAAAATGTCAGTTACCGATCTGGCTTAAAAGGTTTCTGTCTATGTTATCGAATGTAAGGTCAAGGTACAAGTTGGTATTGTTAAATTCTTGCTCTGGTTTGTGTTAGTCCCGCCCATATTGACTGAATACCTCACTGAATTCCAGATATGATGTAATCCGATTCAGATTAGATTTGAACTCGAAATATGATGTGAAACTGTGAAATAACATAACTGAGATAAGAATTGGTATATTCTGATTTTACCATTATAATTTTACAAAGAAATATATTAATTTAGTACTAGAAAATCTTTTTCAAACATCCTTGTTGATTACGTTACATTCCAAACAACGCCTTCGCCCGGCAGAGCGAGAGACTCGGTCAGAATGTATCTGATTGGTCAACGTCTGATGTCACCCACTGTCAACCGAAACTGCCTACCAAAAAGCATAAAAAGAGATGCTCCTTTCACAACAGAAGAGAGCAGAAAGGAGGAGCCCACAAAGAGAGCAGAAAGGAGGAGCCCACAGAGAGAGCAGAGAAGAGGAGTCCACAGAGCAGAGCAGACAACAATAGGGCAGATAAAGCAGAGCTGAGAAGCCAGTGGAAGAGAATTCACAATTGGAAGAACTACTAGCGAATTGAACAGTAATTGAACATTTCCGAACTATTAGTTATTATATTTTGTTTTGTGATCCAATAAAGATCCCGTTACCTCGCCAAAGCGTGACTCTACTGAGCTAAACACCTCTTGTTTAACACAATATATGGTCTCAAACAAGCAGCAAAGAATTGGTACCAAGCCTTAACAAGTTTTCTTCAAAGTAAAGGATTTCAACGAAGTCGTAACGACTACTGTCTGTTCGTCAGAAAAGAACCAGAAGACAAGTTCACGTATGTACTGGTGTGGGTCGATGATGTTATAGTCACTGGAGAGAACAGTGAAGCTGTTGATGCACTCAAGTCAGTATTCAAAGAAAGATTCAAGATGGATGATCGAGGAGAATTGTATTGGTTCTTAGGAATGCGAGTTAAGAGATCGCAAGACAAGATCACGATCGATCAAGAGAAAAACATCCAAAGTGTACTGAACAAGTTCAATATGAGTGACTGCAAACCCCTAGCCACACCTGCAGAAGTTAACCTGAAACTTGTAAAGAGCACAAAAAAATCCTAGCTCATAGATCAAAAGCTATATAGAAGTTTGGTTGGATCCCTACTTTACATAAGTAAACAGACACGCCCTGATATTCCCAACACGGTCAATCAACTATCACGGTTCCTCGAGAAGCCCGATATTTCTCACTGGAAGGCAGGAAAACACCTACTGAGGTACCTGAAAGGAACGATTCATTTGTAACTAATTTACTCAAAGAACTTCACAACAGAATTATTGGGAGCTTCTGATGCAGATTGGAGTGGAGACATCAACGACAGAAGATCAACCACAGGCTACTATTTCAAGTGCAACCAACAGTTGCACTCTCATTTACAGAAGCAGGATATCAATGTATGGTGGCAGCAGTGCAAGAAGCGATATACCTCGGAGCACTCATGCAAGATTTTGGTTGTCCGACCAAATTACCAACCGAAATTGGAGAAGATAACCAGTCATGTATGAAGATGTGTCACAACCCAGTAATGCACAAACGTTCCAAACACATTGATTCGAAGTTACATTTCATTCGAGAAAGAGTAGAGAACGGAGAAGTGAAAATTCATTATGTTCCTACAGAAGAGATGACAGCAGACATCCTTACAAAGTCCTTACCACGATCGAAGGTGGAGAAACACCGACTTATTCTTCAAGGAACTGATTCAGACTCAACTTAATAGTCACATAGTAGAGTCTGAGTGGGGGTGTTAGGAGATTACTATAAAAGGGAATTTATAGATTACTTATTAAGTGAAGACTTATGTAATTTGATTGACATTTTGTTGCGAACTTGATCTCTTCTCGATGTTGTTGTTTTACCGACAAGGAGTGGCTTTCGTCAGATAAAAGGATACTATCAAATAATGTAAATATTCGTGTATATATTAAAGAAATAATCAAACGAAACGTGTGATAGCTAACAGATCGTAAAATATCGGAGTTGAACAGGCCTAATTCAAAGGTTTTAGTTATTATGGCCAGTACTTTTCTAAACCTTTCTAATTGAAATTTCCCATGAAAGTGTCAAGATCTTCAGTTCCAACGGACCTCAATGCACAAAGGCAATTATAGTCTACGAGACACTCTACTATGGAGTCCCATCTTCGTTAAAAATCGAATTTTAAATTTCATCATGAGCTTTGGATTTTATGTATAACTTTTTCCATTCGACGCTCAATATTTTCCATTTGACATACAACCTTTTAAATATTAAATGCGACTTTTTCAAGAAACCTGCCAATTGTTCGTTTGCTGTTTGCAATACAATTTTTGAAATTTGACATTCAACATTTTTTATACATCTAGCCGCAATCCAGCAAACTGCATACATCACAGACTCAAAGAAGCTCTCGCCAAAATAGTCGCCAATCGATTTATTGCCCGTGAAATCTCGGCCATAGAAAAGTTACCAGTCAAATAATCAGTAGTGGGTTTCGGCAATTCTGAATTTCACTAAATTCTGAAAGCTTAAAACGAAATTATCTAGAAATTTCACGTTTTCACTTTTCCAAACTTGCTGATTAGTGAGAATTTCCCACCTTTTTTCATCTTGTGATAAATGATGTTGTAACTTAAAAAAAAGTAATTTTTTACTAAAAAAATACCCTGCCTTTTTTAACCTTCCTATCACATGCTGAACTTGTCAATATACCCGGCTTTTTCGACATAATCTGGTCTTGCATAAGAAGACGCAAACGCAAACTTCCCGCCTTTTGCGCACTTATCGCTTCGTTATCAAAACCCGCAATAAAGGTACCTTTTTTGGGACTTTGCGATAGTCATGGGCCCCTCCCACATATAAATATTATATATCGTTAACGTTGTTGGAAGGTCTTCCGCGGGAAAGCTATGGTGACCGTAAAATTGAAATACGATGAGAGGGTTCTAAAATTACGGCCACAATCAATGAACATTGGACATTTAGCTATGATTTTTAAACTAAATGCGAGCGAAGGAGTATACCCCAACTCAGAAGACGGAGAAATAATACTCCCTTCCAAAAACTCGAGCTTTGAAATCGACAATTTCGAGCAGTTCTAAACTGTGAACGGAGATCCCGCGACAGCAAGAGAAAAACAGCTGGCAACCTCGATCAATAGCGATTTATCTCGCCCTCCAACACTTGATTTACCGCTTTCTTACCAACCACCGTCCACGTCTGTCTACACGAGCAGCACTTAACCCTCCTCTTCGTCGGTCCTCGTCTCATCCAACGGCAACGCGTGTAGAAAGACCGAAATTTGGAGCTAACCCGATAAAAAGTCCGGGATGGAAGAATCTTTTACAGCTGTAGACGTCAGTATTTCAGGTATGGTGTTGGAGAAGTTTCAGCTCCACCTCACATTGCAGGAACAGACGGCAAATGTGGACGATGTAAAGGAGTTACTGAAAGGTCATATGGGGTTTGAAGTTTTACTAATCGACTGCAAACACCTCCCTGTTCCTCCAGGCAAAAATACTAGTGGTGAGTAATGATTTGTTCTGTTACTTTCCTTTGCCCTTTGGCTTTGTCTTTATTAATAATGTTGCATGCATAGTGAAATAGAGATGAAACAAATAGTCTGGAGAGGTGAAAAAGACAGCGGATTGTATGTGAGACATGGCTTCTTTATTTCAGTTTTGATTAATTGAAGTTTCTCCTTGACCTTGTTAGCGCTGATAATATGTTATGCGTATTAGCATACATGTGGTGGTTGTCGCTCTTCTCGCAGATAGCGACACAGTTTTCAGACTCTTGCTGGAGTGGTCCTAGAGGGCCATACCCAGTATCTTCCGAAACGAGACAATTCAGGGCAATTTAATGTTTTAAACTACTTGGGATTTTTTGGGACGTGATTTGGTAATTATTGCTGAAAACATCTGGTCACACAGTAAAATGAGCGTGACTTTACTACTTCAAGATCTTTCATGCTCTCATGCGAAGTTTTTTGAGTACTACAAGGTAATAATACTAGAATGGTTACCGCAGACAATTGCGTTTAAATTTGACGTCTACTACCAAAACCAGTGGAGTGCTCACTGCGACATGATATTCCCACGCACTTTGCATGCCGTTGTCAAGGCCAAAGGAAGGCACGTTTGACAGTTTTTTTTACAGTGTTTAGAAAGCAACCAATAAGATGTAGGCTGCTTTCACCTGATTGGTTTCTGTTTTGAAACGGTCAAATTTGCCTTCCTGTTGGCCTTGGCAACGTCAAAGTGCGAATATTTTGCCTCTGTGTGACCATGGCTGTGTCAATTATTTATCCAATTGGAAAGCAACTAACGAGCATTTTAGATTTTAGTTAGTAGCATGACAAGAAATTCTTTACAAAAGGGGAAGATTTCTATATTTTCCGTTAAATTGGAATGTCTGTATAAGCGTTAATATAGGCGTGTATACGTAAGTGCGATTTACTATCAATAGCTGGACGTTGAAATGCCTTGGGTTCATCTTCTCATTCTCTTTATTTTCTTATTCTGTCACCTCTAGCTCGGCTCGACCATGTCAAAACACGAAACAATAAACCTAATATCGATTTTGTTCAAGTTAATAGTGAATTATTTATTATTAAATATAATTTTTAAAATCCCTTCAAAAACTCTAGTGCTTTCCAAGAGAGACCATGTAGAATTTTATGACAATCCAATGAAGGAAGGACGGGGTTTTTCTCCGTGCACCCTGACGTACTGCGTCATATTTTCAAGTATTTTTGTAGTCGAAAAAATGGAAGAGGCGTGGCGAGTAAAGAATTATAACACGTTCTCTGACCAAAGAATTAATTATTACGAGCTTTCTTTTGCCAGACTGCAACCTTCAACGGGTAAACGTAAAATGAAATAAAACACAATAACGTACACGTCTATATATAAAAGATACAAACATGATAAAAATGATCGAGTGTAAGTGTGAATAACTAGTTCGGCGGTGTTACTTTTGAAATAAAATGATGTATTGCTCGGGCAGCGGCTTGGAATTGTTGTCGGCTGGAATGGTTTTATCTGTATGCCAAGATTCTAGAGTTTTTTCGTTTTCGTTAGTTTCCCTTGTCGATTGTATGTTCATCACCAAACCTGATTCTGTAATAAATCCTGTAATAATTCAATAATAAATAATTTCTCAGTAGCAACAAAGTCAATACACATTTAAAGTGAACGATATATTTTTTAAAAGCATACATGTTTCGACAACCTCAAGATGCCATCTTCAGTGCAGAATGAATGATGTGAGGTAATATGATACTGTACTATTACTGTACTATTACTGTATCATATTACCTCACATCATTCATTCTGCACTGAAGATGGCATCTTGAGGTTGTCGAAACATGTATGCTTTTAAAAAATATATCGTTCACTTTAAATGTGTATCAATAATAAATCCTTTGCTCATGATTTTTGAAGTCATCATACAAATCGATCAAAATTCGCTCTAGCACTCGGTGACATCTGAGGCTTAAGATTCGATCGTGTACCAAGGTTTGATTCCGTAAATCGATTAAGTGTCATCAAGCCAGTATTTTCTTTATATCTTCACACAGAGAAGTCTGTAAGCAGCGGCGTCGCGAGGGTTTCTGGCCCCCGGGGTCAAAGTCAACGTTGGTGCCATTCCCCCCGCACCTCAACCTAAACAAAATCTTCATAACGGTTCCAAGTTCCAAAAAGTATGCACATACTAAGTTAACTCAACAAGAACTTCAGCAAATAAGATAAATAACAGTTAATATACTATATAATGTATTATGAAGGTGAAATATTCAGATTTATGGAAGAATAGGTATAGATACATGAAATTAAAGACTAAAGTCAAACTTTCTGCGTGTATAATTAAAATTATCTTGGTTTCTGATGAGTCTTTAAAGAAATGTAACGTAAATAGTTCTCTCTTCCGAGTTGTTCAACCACAACGAAATTGTATTACAGTTCTAACAATGAGAAATTGAGAATGCAAGCGAAAATTTGCACTTGAGTATTTACAATTTGTGAATAAAGGCAACAACTTTTTTCATGAGTTTGATTGGCCAATTTACTCAGAACATGATCTTTCCGGCCTTTTCTGATGCAAACGTGTCTATAACTTCATCAAAGTTGATCGTCTCCGTGGTTTCCCGCTCAATGCTTAGGAGAACCAAAGCTGACAGCCTATCTTCGCCCATTGTGGTTCGAAGGGAGGACAAGATAAGTTTTAACTTGCTAAAAGACCGCTCACAGCTTGCGATGGATATGGCAACTGTCAGCAAAATTTGGAGGCCAACTCGAAGATTTGGAAATACACCTTCGTCCCCATATTGGACAATGAAGTGGAGTAATTGCTCTGGGGTCGTGACCTCCATATTACCACAGCTGTTGAGCAGCATTCGGCAATCCATAATCTCATTGAGCAGCTCTAAGCCATGCAAGTCCGTGTCGTAGAAATTTGCAAGAGTAAGACACTTCTGTTTGATGGAATTGATATGTTCTTCAGCTTCTGGACAGGCTGAGGACAAGAGGCCTTTGACATCCAAAAGAAAGCCAAACTTGTTGTCTAGATTTCTTAATCTGACGAATCTCTCACCCATTTCTGTATTAAGCCTATCGATGGTACCTTTCATCAACCGAACCATTTCTACTTCCTCGGAGAGACCTGCATCGTCACCACTTTCTCCCGCATCTTTTTCCTTCTTCTTCGCCGTCTATCAATCCTGATATCCCAATGATCACACAGCTCTTTGGCTTTTTCAATCGATTCTTGACAGATGCAGTCATGATTTTCAGTGAAATGTTCCTGGAGAGCCTGGATATCTTGTGAGGCATCATGGAAATTCATCTTAAGGTCCTGCAGTCGTTTCTGGACTCTGTCGATCTTGGTAAGCAAAGCATTCCAAAAACCAAGTAGTGCAAAAAAATCGAATGTCAAAGCACGATGTACCAGCTGTATTGCTTCACTTCTGGTAGCAGCATTTTCGCATTCATCGTTTGCGATGTTTTGAAGAAGTTCTACCAAATCTTCCACATTATCATGTACTGGTTGAACTGCTTCTGCTCTAGCACTCCAACGTGTTTCGGGCTCAGCTTTTACGGTAACAGGCAGAGTCTGTTTCAGCTTTTGCCAACTTAAAGTCGACCGTGAAAAGTACAAATACAAAGCCTCAACAGTCCCAAAAAATGTCACGGTCGCCACCTCGTGACTTTCAGCGTGAACCCCAGATAAATTCAACGAATGGTTATAACAATTTACGAATATTGCTTTTGGATTCATAGCAGTGAGTCTTTGTTGCACTCCTGATTTCTCACCGGACATCACTGCTGCATTATCGTAACACTGTGATCGGCAATCTTCCAAAGGTAAGTGATCTTGCTCCAACTACAGTCGAACCTCTACTTACGGACACCTCCCGGAAGCGGACACCTCTTGTAAGCGGACACTGTTTTTGCGTCCCGACCAAAACACTATTAAATTACTACATTTACAACCTCTCCTAGGCGGACACTTCCCGTAAGCGGACGCGGACACCAATTACACCTTCCCAAACAACATTATAACCTCTCGTAAGCGGGCAGACTGGATTTATTTTCTGTTAAATTAATAATTATGCTGCTTAGATAACTATACAGTATTAGGATAGAAATATATGTGTTTGATACATTCATTAAGTTATTAACTGAGCTGATGACAGGTCGATGCGGAAACTATATATGTATGAATTAAATCCGTTATTGTAGCGCCGAATCATTAGCAGTCATTGTTAATTTAAATTTTCTTGTCCAACAACACATATCCAGTCTTGTTTATTTTGTTCCTCAACCAAGTCAAAGAAAATTGGTCACCCTGGAACGTATAAACGCACGGAATCTCAAGTCCGTAACCAGCCCCACGATTTATTCGTTTTCCCTTTACTGTAACACTTGCAGAATTGGACGAACGTTTCAAAAATTTGCTCACGTAGGGTGCCATACTTTTGGGTATATGACCCACAACGTCAACTGTTTCATTAACAGTATTGGCATGAGATGTGCCGCTGCTTTCTGTTGATCTCCGTGATGGTTTAACAATTGCCACAGCGTGTGAATCTTTTTTGTTTTCTGGTTCCCTTTTAATGGTTCCCAATAATCCTGTTCCTTGACAACGCACCCTGTCATCCGCATGAACTTAAGGGTCAGTTTTCAAACATTACTTTGGCCTTTTTGCCGAAAAATACAACATCGAAGACTCAGCCTCTTGATGCCGGAATTATTCAATTGTGGAAAGTGAAGACTAGAAGGAAGCTGCTTCGCTTTGTATGTAGCAAAGTGGGTCAAGAAAACGCAAGTGAGATTGTGAAATCTGTTCATCTTCTTCAGGCTATTCAATGGGGCAAACAAGCATGGGATGAAATTGAGTCAGAGACCATCCGAAAATGTTTTGTTAAGGTGGGAATGTATCCAAAAGAGTTAAGTGATGATAAGCAGGGGTGGATCCAGACTAGTTCCATGGGTTCCATTGAACCGGTCAAAATTTGATAAAAATAATGTTAATTAAAAAATTCAAGTAAAGGACATGTAATGCCGTTGCATCATTTGGGTATTTTTATGCTTGAAAAGCCCAATATTATTAAAACTGGAATTATTTTGCCGTTATTTCTTTGGCAATGTCTTGAACTACGGATTAAATACCGTGCGCAAGAAGCAAACCGAATGCGAACTGATCGTGATCTGCTTAAAATTCTTTTGATTGGTTAGCCAATTAAGTGGAACCTGTCAAACGTCTCTACTATTGGTTAACCAGAAAGTGAACCGCTCAAACCTCATCATGATTGGTTAGCCAATTAAGTGGAACCTGTCAAGATTGCTTTCGATTGGCCTTGTAGGTTTTGTGAACCGCTAGTGAACCTGTCAGCCTTTATAAATACTCATGAGAGATGGCGGCATTTCACGCTCGAGGAAACCCGGTTTGCCGTAAGGAAGACTGTTCGCTATATGACATTGGCTTGGTTTACAAAAACATCGCTCGATTTTCTGGTGCGGATAAATTCAAATTTATTCAGAACGTCTGGAAACCTGACCGTCTTTTTAATTTTCCTTCGACACTGGAAAGTGGTGGTCGACATCGAAAGTTTAAACCAGATTGGTTAGAACGCAATCCTTGGCTGGTTTATTCAAAGTACTTGGACGGCGCTTTTTGTCTACCCTGCGTTTGTTTTGGAATGGAGTTTGGCAAAAACGGTGCGAAGCTCAACCGACTGTTTAAATCTCCACTCACGTTCTGGACATCTGCATGCACTAAGTTTCAGATTCATTCGTCTGGGAAGTCGGAAATACACAGTGCGGCTGTGATTGCTATGCAGGAATTCACCAAGATGATGAGAAACCAGGTTGTTCCGATCGATCAGCAGTTAAATGAACAGATGCAAGCTCAGGTGAGAGAAAATCGAGAGAGGATAAAATCGATCATCAAGACCGTTATTTTTTGTGGCCAAAACAACATCCCCCTTCGAGGAAGAAAAGATGATAGCCCTGACGACGAACGTTTCCAGGGAAACTTTCAAGCCCTTCTCGCATTTCGAATTGACGGCGGCGACGAGAAACTGAGAGAACATCTGGAGGATGCGCCACAAAATGCTACGTATCGTTCCAAAACCATACAGAACGAGATTATTGAGACTGTGGGAGGTTACATTTTGTCAAAGATTGTCGCCGAAGTTAATTCGAGTAAAATGTTTTCTATAATGGCCGACGAAGCTGCTGACGTATCCAACTAGGAAAATCTCTCTTGTTCTTCGCTTTGTTGATTCTTCGGGAATCATACGAGAAGAGTTCGTTGGATTTCACCTTTGTGGAGTAGAAACGACTGGAGAAGCTATTAAAGGTCTTATCCTCAATTCGATTACTGGCCTTCGTTTGAGCATGGATGACTGCAGGGGTCAATCGTATGATGGTGCAGGGAATATGGCTGGCAGGTATGTTGGTGCATGTACATTAATCCAACGTCAATTTTCAAAGGCTGTTTATGTTCATTGCATGAATCATCGCTTGAATCTTTGTGTTGCTAATTCTTGCACATTACCATTGGTCCGTAATATGATGGGAACTGTCAGAAAGCTTTCTGAATTTTTTACTAATTCGCCAAAACGACAACACCACCTGGTTGAGAAGGTAATGGAACTGTTGCCAAACAGCAATCACAGAATTTTGATTGATGTGTGCTGCATTCTTTGGATTGCTCGTCTTGGTGGTCTTGACTGGGTGGTTGAACTCCTGCTTCCAATATTTGCTACCTTAGAAGATATCTCTTTGAATAAGGATGGTGATGGTGTTATTGGAGCTGGTAATTGGAATTCTACTAGCAGAGATGATGCGCAGGTCTTAACAAACGCTGTTACTTTTGAGTTCATTGTAACATTGGTCATAGTGAAGTATATACTTGGGCTTACAAGACCTGCAACTGCTAAACTGGAAAGGGAAGAAATGGACATCCTGGCTGCTTAACAAGAAATCTCAACCCTGAAAGGTGCTCTTGAAGAAATGCATGCCCATGTTGATTAACACCACAACAGGCTTTATGAGGAGGCTGGATGTTGATCCAGCTTGTTTCCCAAATATCTTCACAATTCTTCAAATTCTGGCCACAATTCTTGTCACATCTTGCTCATGTGAAAGATCAATTTCCTCCCTTCAAAATCTGAAGAGTTATTTGAGGAGCACCATGGGACAAGAACGGTTAAATGGTTTTGCTCTCATGTACACCCACAGAGACATGGAAATGAATTTGGAAGATATTATTTACTTATTTGCAACCCGGCATCCCAGACCAATGAGAATGGTAAACATATTATGTTCTGATGATTAACATTTTCCCTGTTTTTTTCTTAAACCTTCTGTACATTGACACTGCTCTTTTCAGAGCATCTATGGGCTCGTAGGTCAGGAACGTCCCCATGGTTGAGCCTGGTAACATGTTAATGGCTAATACCTGACCAATTATTTTTTTATTATTTTTCATAATATGAAAAACAGAATAAAAATAAATTTTGCTCTACAAGTTGATAATGTGTTATGTTTTGAGGAACCTTTTGTGGCTTTTTGCAAGCAAGCCAGTTGTACATAAAGTTGCCCCCATAATGCAGGAGATGGCATCTCAGAGACTTCAGGTTTCAAAATTTCCTGCGGGAGCATGCCCCCAGACCCCCTAGAAGAATTTACCATTTGGTGCTTGGAACCTGTCATTATAAAGCCTGAATCCACCTCTGGATAACGATGATGACCCTTTTGAAGGGGAAGAGATGATGAATTTGAATGAACTGTGCTCGAAACTTTGTAATGACTGCTCTACCGAGCAGTACCTTGGTGCAGACGACTATGTCCCATTCTGCGATGACTTGATCAACATCGAAGATACAAACTGGCGAGAAGGATTAAGAAGAGAGCTGTTGAACGAAACAAGCGAAATTGACAAACGCCTAAAGTTAGATGATAGCCTTGACATTGACGAAGACACTGATGGCGAACAAGAAGACGATGATTTCGACGTGCCTTTGAAGGAACCCGAAATTAAGACAGCTGCCAAAGCTGCAAATGTTGCGGAGAAGCTTTTAGATTTCGCATATTTCACGGGCAACGAAGAACTTTGTCGAGCTGTATTAAATGTTAATGAGATTCTTACAGACATACGTTTAGCAGGGCAAAAGCAAGCGCACATAACAGATTATTTCAAACCATCTTAGCAGAACTATAGACACTATAACATCATATTTACAACGGCAATGTAGATGTTATGTTGGTAATGTAGAGGCACAAAGGTTTTATGACATGTTTGAGGAAGTTGATCGTCCAGGTTAGTGTAGTCTTGAGAAAGACTGTTGGTTGAAGTGACTGACGTTTCGACAGCCTTAGCGGCGGTCATCTTGACTCTGAAGATGACCGCCGCTAAGGCTGTCGAAACGTCAGTCACTTCAACCAACAGTCTTTCTCAAGACTACACTAACCTGGACGATCAACTTCCTCAAACATGTCACGATTCTCCCAGGTTCAAACCATTTACTTTACAAAGGTTTTATAGTGGAGTTTTTAGAGAAATTTGTAATGATAGTTGTAGACAATAACATATTAAGACCACTATTGAAAGAATCCTGTTTCAACAATCACTTATCATTTAAATATTAACCAAACCTCTCATAAGCGGACACCTCCCGTAAGCGGACACCAGGTCGTGGTCCCGAGGGTGTCCGCTTACGGGAGGTTTGACTGTAATTAACTATTGTGTCTACCGCACTCGCTGCGTCTTTGTGGTGAACTTGGATAAATCCCAAGAAGGACTCTTTGACAATTACTGTTTTGTCTTCAAAGTTTATGTCTACGTATCTCACAGTTTGAGACATTTGCTCTCTGTGAGCAGCATCAGGAGTTGAGTCAAATATAAGACCGTAGTATTTTGCTGTTTTGATGTCACTAAGTAGTTTGTTTCTAACGGTTGAACCTAGAAGCTGGATAAATTCATTTTGCACTTCAGCCGACAAATATGAAACAGATCGTGGATTCTTTTGCGCATAGTCCAGATGATTCTGCATGAGCGGATCAAACTTGGCAATGAGTTTCAAAAGGCCTTTAAAATTTCCAGTATTTTGGCATTCTCCTTGAGCAATGCTTTCTCTGTGCCCTCTCAGCGCCAAATTTTGGTTGGCCAAAAATTTGATGCAGTGTAGAATTCTATGAAGCACTTGTTGCCACCTTTCCTTCTCTGAAGCAATTTGGTCTTGAAGTTGCGCGTCGATAGAACCTCCCTGTCCAACGTCTTTCCTTTGGATCACATATGGTAATGGTTTCTTTGATTCATCGATTTCAGGCTGTAGTACAGGTACTTTTTCAATGATTGGTAACTCATCCGGCTGCGTCACATTTGGTGCGTCTAATTCACCAGTCAATGTCGGTGTTTCCACGGTCAACTCGATGTCTTCTTGGCTATCAAAACTTCGTGCCTCCTTAACATCGCATCTGTCGCCCGCGAACTTCAATACCGACGGTTCTGCAGTAATGGAGGTCACTTTTTGCGATTTGTCAGATTTGAAAGGCGATGTTTTTTCGATTGCCTTTTCCTCTTCGCTGTTTAGTGTTGCTTCCTCTAGATGATTCGAACAGCTAGGCCTGCTATTGTCCTCAACGTTTCCTTCTCGCAAAAATGCTGCCATCAATTTACTGGAGATCTTGGCCTCTTCGGCTTGTTTTTTCCTTTTTAGTCTACCTTGAGCACCACTCAATTTTTGTCGCTTCATGACTGTTTATATAAAATCGTATATGGTATTGGTGTTATAAGAGAACAATTTTCTAACAATTGCTCGATCATATCCTACAGTCTTCCCATTGAAATATTCCACGTGAGGAATTTCTCTTTTGAAATTTGACACCTTGTTTACATTTTCAAGCCAATGTACTCAATATTCGCACAATTTTGTTTGTGCTTTAAGTAATCTTTTTTGGACAATGAGTCATCGACAAATAGATTAATTACATCGTTCATAGTTTGATTTAGATTCTTAGAAGCTTGTGTGACGATGTCGTCGTCGTATATTTCATAGTCATAGTGCGAGTTGATACACTTTCACGTACCGATGAAAACGTCAACTATTTTTTTCTTTTGACCAAGAAAAGGTGTGCAAATTCGCTGTTCGCGTCTTCTTTCTTAGCCTATTAATTGACTAATTGTCCTAGCAACATGTCATGTCATCAAAAACGTTATTTAACTTTGATTTTTGCGCCCCCCACTAACACCAGCGCCCGGGGCGAGCGTACCCGCCTGCCTCCCTCCCCCTCGTGACGCCACTGTCTGCGAGTGTTCCAAATCTGCAAATTATCTCAACCCTGTTCAAAGATACTTTAGATTTGTATGGTTCATCTTTCTTTTAATTAGTTTTTCTATTGTTTTACAAAGAGTCAAAGATCTATGGCGTTCAATCTCCGCCAAAAATCACAATTTACACTCAACATTCAACTTCGTGAATCAACATTTAAGTTGGCTCCACAACTTTCAACAGCACGGCTTCAAACATCTGTCTTTACACATCAACAATTGATTTTGTACATCGCAACATTGCAGTTCACAAATGCCGGTCTTTAACTTGGAAGAACCGAACATCGAATATTAAACCGTTTATTGATTGCACAGTTCGCAAGTTGCAACATCGCAGTTTACAAACATCAAACTTCGACCCCCAACATCGCCTACATCAACACTGAATAGTGTTAACGAAGTGACTGCTACATCGGAATCCGTTCTTCAACAATGTTGTTGTTCTCCCAAACAAACAAAGTCGCGAGTTGTGAAGTTCAAAGTTGAGTTCCGAAGTGCGTACTAACTCCGCCGAAAAGTATCGAATGTCATCATTACTTTGATGACAACCTCTCCTCCCTCCCTCAAGTGAAACAAGAAATCCGATACGGAAAAAAGTTGCACTAAGGCAAGCACACTTCACTACACGTGTCTAAATATCGGTATAACATGCTAAATGGCTGAGACAGAGTTGTCGTTGAACGTTGAGATCAGTGCTATAAATGGCATTGCGAACGCAGTAGACCGGATCAGGAATCCAAGCGACGTTAATTTTTTGAGACTAAAGGGCCGTTCACACTAGCATGTTAGATCGATCTGAGATCGATCTAAGTCAAAATCGATCTGAGTGTGAACGCTTGAATGCGAACTGAAATCGATCCAAACGAGTGTCAACACCTTCATGAAGCGAACTGAGATCGATCCAAGTTAGATCGATCTCAGTGTGAACGGCCCCTAAGGGTAGACTAAATTAATCGTATGCTCGTCACATTGGATGTGCCGGATGATCTTGGTTAATAAAGTAATATCCTCAGTACACCAGCAACTGGATCACATAGTAGACAATAATTAGTGGACCGACTCGCATTATTAGGCTCTATTGGGTCAAGTTACTGGCCGTGGAAGACCGAAGATCGATATTTCTAGGGATCAGTTGGCATTTTTCGTAGACCAGGGATTTACTGTCAAAGAAATCAGTAGCGTTTTAGGCGTAGTGTAAAGAGGGAATCTATTCATTTTGTCGCCGACTTTTTCGTCTCTTCGTCCCAAAGTAATCGCATGTAACTCGTTTGAACATAGCAACTCGCAACATTGTTTGTTAAAGTAATGATGATGCTCGATAATTTTTGGCGCACTTGGTACGCACTTCGGAACTCAACCTTGAACATACCAACTCGCAACATTATTTGGGAAACCAACAATATTGTTGAAGCACCGATTCCGATGTAGCAGTCACTTCGTTAGCACTATTCAGTGTTAATGTAGGCGATGTTGGAGGTGTCACAGCGAATATGGACTCCCCAATAGATTTGAATCCCCGGTTCAAACCTTCTAGTAGATCTGGACCCCCTTTAGCGGATTTGGAATCCCTTTTTAGCATATTTATACCCAAAACAGTGTTGTAGTCAAGTCCAATTCAGTTCTTCACCATGCTAAGAGCTTTCAAGTCCGGACTCAAGTCCTACGACACTGATCCAAAACAACCTAGAAAATTGGAAAATTTGGTTCGTTGACGTACATGCATCAAATAAAATTCTATGGCCACGACAGTATAACTTTATCTAAATTCCAAAATCTTAACACTGTTATTAAACTGAGTAATTACCAGAAAATGTAAAAAGTTACCAAATTGCAAATATGTGCAGTATATAAGGATAAATAAACATCACTGAAAATGTATGATACGAAATTAGTTCTGTTAAGAAAGTTTCAAATGGTATAATCGTTTAATATTTGAATCGCTTTTCGCTTGGAGGCCGACAATCTCTACACTGCCATTCTTTTTCATTACGAAATCTCTCTAGATTCTCGCATTTTGTGTGCAGTCATTTTCCGCACAAATCGTGCTCAATCATATCGTTCCATGCCTCTGACATTAGACAATGGCAAAACAAATCAATCACATGAAAGGCAAACTCTTTAGGTTCAAGCTACTGGTGAGCCATCACTTATTGCTTACAAGCATTCACGGAAATCGCTTTGGTCCTAATGTACATTTCTATTGCTTTGGTTAAAAACCATTAGCGGATACGCGCTGGGACATTGACCAAGGCTTCCAATTTGATGAGTCACCATCACTTTTTATTTACAAGCATGCGCGGAAGTCGCGTTGGTCCTAATAGTGCCATTTTATCAATACTGAAGAACCTTGAACCCATGTAAAAAGTCAATTCTATGTCTTCATACGCATAGTGCGGTGTTATTACATTTCTAGTTTTGCAAGCGAACAAATAGAACAAATTTGTGAGCTATTCTTAGACGCATCATATTAAGACGTAAAGTTACCAAATGAAGAGCACGAAATACTTATTCGCGTCTTAGGCCTGGATTATACATCATGTCTTAGAGCGCACCGAACTTGAAGGAGCTGACTTTTATTTTTAAATCACGTTTCCCTGCAGTGCTGGCGTTTACGCTGCAACTGAATTAAATCTTATTTAGGTATACATTGTTAGCTCGATCGTATAAACCACCAGTGTTCTTCACCATGCTAGGAGCGTTCCGCACGCCTTCGACAGGCGAGGCCACATGGTTAAGAGCGAACCTGATTCAAAGGGCGAACCAAATTGATTAATACAGCGTGCTTTGAGCGAACCATTACTAACACCGCGAGAAAGTATATTTTCCTGTTCAAGCATCGTGTCTTTAATATTCTCTTTTCATCCTTTTCGCTAAAAGCCATTGGCATTGATGGAGAGCGTGGAGAATATTTTACTTTATCAATAATAAAAAGTGAATGGGGAAAAGAGGAATACCGGAGAAATTAGTGAGAATAGTTAAAGCAACATATGAGGTGACAACAAGGGTGAGAATGCCCTTTGGCGATACAGAAGAGTTTGAGATCAAAGTTGCCCTGCATCAAGGGTCAGCTCTGAGCCCTTTTCTTTTTATCTTGGTATTGGATACACTTACGGGGCATATTAGAACTGCTATACCTTGGGAGTTACTTTTTGCTGACGACATTGCATTGATTGGGAGAACGAAAGAGGAATTACAGGGAAAGATCTTGAATTGGCAAAACGAACTGAAAAGGAGAGGTGTGAAGATGAGTGCAGAGAAGTCAGAAATTCTGGTGATGGAAAGAAATCAAGGAGCAGTTGTTAGGATAGTGGATACTAACGGTAAGGAGTTATTACAGGTGGAGGATTTCAAGTACCTGGGGTCAGTGTTGGAAGTAGGAGGCTCGTGGAAAGCAGTGAAGCAGAGAGTGAAGGTAGCGTGGATGAAATCGAGGGAAATGTCAGGAGTCACTTGCGATAAGAGGATGCCACGGAAGTTGAAATGCAAAATTTACAGGACAGTAACAAGACCGGTGCTGTTGTACGGAGCGGAATGCTGGACAATGAGGATAAAAGAAGAGAATTTGCTGAAAAGAACGGAGATGCGAATGTTGAGATGGATTCTGGGAGTGTCGTTAAAAGATAAGATAAGAAATGATGAGATCAGAAGATGTGGTGTGGTATGCATTGCAGAGAAGGTTAAGGAAGCAAGGTTAGCATGGTATGGACATGTGTTGAAGAGAAGTGAAGAAGAGCCAATTAGAAGTATTATGGAACTAAATATAGAAGGAAACAGAGGACGGGGGAGACCAAAGAAGAGATGGCTAGATTGCGTGAAAGAAGATTTGAAGGAGAATTAACTAACATCAGATATGACGAGGGACAGAAGCTATTGGAGAACCAGAATCCGAGCAGCCGACCCTGGGACAGTCTGGGATTAGGGCTGTGTGTGATTTTGACGCTCAAAGTCTCTTCACTAACATACCTTTATCTGAAACCATAGACATCGCACTAGATCTTATCTTTTCTCACCATCCTAACTTCAACATCAACAGAAACGACCTCAAACAACTATTCACTATCGCTACATCACAAACGCATTTTTTTATTCAACGGACTGTTTTATGACCAAATTGACGGGGTTGTAAGGGGTTCCCCATTAGCACCAGTACTCGCCAACAGTGGCGGACACTTCAGAAAATATTGGGGGGGGCGAGTGCCCAAGGCACGAGCCTTCTAGTGGGGTCTGGGGCATGGTCCCCCATAAAATTAGAAATTTAGAATACTGTTTCTTGTTTATTTTTAAACAATGCCATTTTGTTCTGTTATGTTGATTGTTTGTTGTTGTCATTGTGCTGCCTTTTCTTAAAATGAAGACCTCCTTGTGTTTCCATTTTTCAAAATGAAAGCTTCAGCTGAAATTATTGGGGGGGCAATCGCCCTCCCCTCGCCCCCCCCTAGTGTCCGCCACTGCTCGCCAATCTCTTCATGGGCCATCATGAGGGGAATTGGATTACAAATTACGACGGACCTAACGTATTATTTTACAGACGCTATGTAGAAAATATATTTTGTGTTTTCAATAACGATACCGACGCCTTATCGTTTTTTAATTATTTAAACTTACAACACAAGAACATCAGATTTACTCTTGAAAAAGAACAAGACAACAAACTGCCATTCTTAGACATACTCATCACCAAAGACGCAAATTCAGAAACATGCACGACTTCCATCTTTCACAAGAAAACTTAGACCGGACTCTTAATGAATTTTCTCAGTTTCACATCACACAATTACAAAACAGGACTAATAAAAACTCTTCTCGACCGCACCTGCAAAATTAACAACACATCCACTGGCTACCAACGCGACGTGAACGCATTAATTGACACATTAAAACGCAATTCATTTCCTTTTCACTTCATTGACAAAGTCATCAAACCACACAACGACACCAACAACTCGGACCCATCAAACTATACTTGTCAACCTACTACGACCAAAACCAACACCTACTATTTTAAACTACCTTACATCGGCTTTTACTCACAAATTACTGAACGGAAACTACCGAACCTCGTTAGACGCTTTTGTATTGACTTAGATCTCAAAATAGTTTACTCTTCTTTCAAAATAAAAAATTCCTTTAGCTTTAAAGATCCCATTCCATCTCTCCTTAAATCATGTGTGGTTTATGAATTCTCTTGTGCGGGATGTAATTCTAGCTACATTGGCGAAACCACTCGCCATCTATCCACACGGATTAAGGAGCATACCACTTCCGACAAAAACGCACACATCTTTAAACACTTCCTCGCTTCACCTCTATGCAAATCTAATTTCACACCATCATGCTTTCGTGTCCTAGACACTGCTGACTCTCCTTTTTCATTAAAACTCAAAGAAGCCCTTTACATTAAGAAACTTAAACCGGACCTTAATAAACAGATACACCATCTTAACACCGTTTTCAACTTGTAAATATTTACCGCCTTCTTAACATTGTAATTTAATATCCACATCACTTGACATGACATGGATATGTAACCCATTGTAAATTATAATTAGATCTCTTCCACTGTAGTGAAGATGGCATAAGTATGCCGAAACATGTTTACTATTAAAAAATTTGTCGTTTATTTGAAATGTCTGTGTAAAAGAAGAAGAAGAATCAATAATAAAAAGTGACATAAAAACTTCAGATTGTTCGCTATTATTAATTTCGTTTATTTTATTGTGTTCACATCACATATATTTAACTTTTGGAGGGGGGTACAAATCCGCTAGCAAAAATTTTTTTCTGGATCACTTTGAATGGGATCACAGGGGATCATGACATGAGAGGGGGTTACAATATGGCGGATTGTCATGAAAATGTGTGCTCTCAGATAGAAACAAATTGCCAGGATAGAAACGTTGAAAGTGAAGGTGAAATCTTTACTAACAAGTTATTAGTAAAAGATAACACTGATTTCTTGTGGAGAGGGAACTTAAATGAATTAAAGAAGTTCGTAAACGTTATTTTGCGACTGCAGGGGAAGTGGTCTTCGCCAGGAGGTGATACGAAAGCATTTGATTCCGGCGTTTTCTCCCTAAAATGGTTTGGTCCGAAGAAAGAAAATTTATTAATCCTCAAGGATAATGAAGACAAAGAGCTAAAGTCTTGTTTGGAAAGATACTCGGAGACCACTTCGAAACAAATCGAAGGTGAAAATAAACAGCCGACCGAAGACCACGTGGCGAAACAGAAGGACGACAACAATAGTTTTACACCATTTGACGAAAAGGTTAGTGATATACTCCGCATCGTATTAGAAATAAAAAGGTATCAAAACGAAGAAACAGAACGGCATAAATTGGAATCAATCACAAGGGACACTCATATCAAAATGCTAGCCGAAAATAATTCCAAAATGGCGGCGGAGATCGAGTCTCTCAAGGCTCCCGTGGAAGATTTACGAAAGGAAAATAATTTGATGAAGGTAATTCTGGACATTAAACAAGATGAATGGGTAACTGTTAAAAAAAAAGACAAAAACTGATCAACATCCTTCAAACTTCAGCGCAAATACCAGAAATCGTTTTTCAGTCTTACCTGTTGAATTAGTACCTGAGCCTGAGGAATTAACACCTGAGGACAGTGAGCCTGCTGGTGAAGTTCTAAATAAGAGCAGCGAGAAGTTTGATGAACGGATTAAAGCCTATCGGTCAAAACAAAAATCAAAATTTTGTGAATCAAAGCCATCAAAGAACCAAGGAGGAAACAAGTCCAATAGTGACTGACAATCACTCCCCCAAGACAAAGATGACAATAAAGAACTAAACGAAACTGTCTTAGTGATAGGTGATTCCATGGTGAAACACATTAATAGTAACAAAATTCAGAGGGCGGCCGGTTGCAAAGTTGTTTGTCATTCATATAGTGGAGCAACCATCGATCAAATAAAGGATAAATTTCATAGTAAAGCTCAAGGATATAGCTCAATTATTATTCATGCTGGAACGAATGACCTGGTTAATCATGAGCCCGAGGATGTTGCTGTGAGGATGGAAAACCTGATTGCCACTGTATCCAAGGTAACTAAGAGATTGGCCTTATCAAGCATTTTTAGAAGACATGATGGTAAGGTCTCAAACAGGAAAATAGATAAGTATAATAATCTATTGCATGATCTTTGTGACAAATATGGAGTCACATTTATTAATAATGATGACATAAATTGTAATTTATTAAATCACTCAAAGTCACACCTTAATTGTGAAGGTGACAGGGTGCTTGGAAGTGCTTTCTGCACTTACCTTAAGGCTCACAGAAACTCACCGCCAAGAAGAGGCAATAATTATGACCAAATAAACCACAAAAATTTTTTTTATGTTTACAACAATTGAAGGAAAGACTGGTTAGAACATCTACAGTATGTAAATTATATGACCAGGAAGTAGATAATGGTAGAAATTATGACAATGCATGTGGCGATTTTCTCACAAGCTTTCACTCTATTCCTCATGGCAGAGGTTTTAAAATGGCATTTCTGAATATAGTAAGCCTACCAAAAAAGATTGATGAGATACGGTTTTCAATGTCAAACCAAAATATTGATCTTATTGCTTTTAATGAAACTCGATTGGATTCCACCATTAGTGACGGCATGATCAAAATTCCAAATTATGACCTTATCAGAAAAGACAGATCAAGAAATGGGGGTGGAGTTTGCATCTATCTTCAAAATACTATTAACTATGATTTGAGAAATGATCTCATTCCATCAGAACTAGAGGCAGTCTGTGTTGAAATCTCAAAACCACATAGTAAACCATTTTTTGCTGCCACAGTATATAGGCCACCCAATGTTAATGCTGATTTTTTTGAACACTTTGAAAAATTCATCAAAGCCATTGATAATGAAAATCAAGAAATGTATTTGCTTGGTGATTTAAACCGCAATTTATTAAAAACAGACAATGACTCAAATGCACCAACAAACAAAATGAAGTCACTATATGAATTGTACCAGTTGTCTCAAATAATTAACCAGGCAACCAGAGTCACTGTGACAACCAGTACCCTGATTGACCATATTGTGACAAATACTCCTGAGAAAATATCTGATTCTGGTGTTGTACACACAGGTATCAGTGACCATAGTCTTATCTATGCAATCAGAAAAATTTCAGTTTCTAAACAACATGAGAATGTCATTGAAGTTAGAAATATGAGACATTTTGATGAACAAAAATTTATCAGGGAGCTGCAGAATCAGCATTGGGAGTATGTATATTTCCTTCCTACAGACCCAAATTCTATGTGGGTAGTTTGGAAGGAATTGTTCCTGGAAGTCCTAGATAAAAATACACCAATTCAAAATAAGAGTTAAATCAAAACAGGTACCTTGGATAACTGGTGAAATAAAAAACCTCATGTTTGAAAGGGACAAATTAAAAAGGAAGGCTATCCTATCTAACCTTGAGATTGATTGGTGTCATTATAGGCAAATAAGAAATAAAGTGAATGTTGAACTAAGAAATGCAAAAAAACTTTATTATTCCACTAAACTTACCAACCAAAAAAATAATCCTAAGGAAGCTTGGAAAACAATAAATGGTTTACTGGGAAGGCATAAACAACAAACTACAGTAAATGAACTTCATGTTGATGGTGAAATCTTAACAAACATTGAAGACATTGCTGAGGGCTTTAACAATTATTTTTCAAAGATTGGTCCACAATTAGCGAATAAGATTGAGTTATCAAATTATAAATTTGAAGAGTATATGCCAAACAACATCGAATCTCAATTTGCAACATTCCAGCCTACTAATGTGTCTACTGTATACAAGCTCTTGTCTAAACTTTCAAGCAATACGGCCACAGGTATTGATAAAATCTCAAGTAAAATTCTGAAAATAGCTGCACCAATCATTTCTGATTCATTAACTCATATTTTCAATCAATGTATTACTTTGTCTTCCCTGATGAATGGAAAATGTCTAAAGTAATACCTTTATTCAAAGCTGGGCAACGGAAGCTGGCTGAAAATTGCAGACTTATTTCAGTTCTACCAGTTATTAGTAAAATCATGGAAAGAATCCTTTTTCAGCAACTTCACGATTATTTAACAAATTTTGGGATTTTAAGTGATCAACAGTTCGGTTTTCGGAAATATCATTCCACGACTACAGCATTAATTGATTGTACTAACGACTGGTACATAAATATAGATAAGAAAATGTTCAACATGGTAGTGTTTATAGATTTGAAAAAAGCATTTGACACTGTGGATCATGAAATACTAATAAAAAAGTTAGAGCTCTATGGGATCAAGGGTCAAGCACTGTCTCTACTTAAATCGTATCTCACAAATCGAAATCAGAAGTGCCAATTTAGGGGCACTGTATCATCAGAGAAAATAATTAGATGTGGCATTCCACAAGGGTCTATTTTAGGGCCACTGTTCTTTCTCTTATAAATCAATGATTTACCGCATTGCTTAGAAAGCACAAAACCAAGGTTATTTGCTGACGACACCAATATAACAGCTTCAGCGCAGTCAATAGATGAGCTTGAAACTGCAGTAAATTCAGACTTAAAAAATCTCAAGGAGTGGCTAATTAACAATAAACTTAGCTTAAATGTATCTAAGACTGAATTTATTGTTATTGGCTCAAAACCAATGATAGGCAGGATTTCTGACCGTACAATTAATTTAAAAATTGATGACAAAGAAATCAAGCAAGTTCAAGAAAGCAAAAGTTTAGGGGTATTATTAGATCAACATTTGTCTTGGAACAGTAACACTGATGTCATTTGTAAAAAGATATCAGCAGAAATTTCAGCTCTTCGACGATTGAAAAATTTTGCAGATAAAAAAACACTTCTTTCAATTTATAATTCCCTTGTGTCTCCATACTTTCAATATTTTTGTGAAGTGTCCCGAATGGACCTCCCCTCCCCAGTAACTTAGATTAGTCACGTGAATAAACACGAGAGAGAGAGACGTTCGAGGTACGTAGGTTTGCTCGAAAAAATAAGATACACAGTGTTTTGGAGGAGTAAATTTCTTTAATAAAAGTTACCTTAGAAAAAATACATAGAGAGTGTGTATCGAGGAACAGTTCGGTACATAGTGGTGCCGTGACCAGGATTTACCAATTGCAGTGAGAAGATAAACACAGTGGACAGACAAAACGATGTCACAAACGCAGGGCGAAGAGAGAGACGGAGAGACGTCAACAAGAACGACAGAGGCCGAACAGTGCTTAGAAAGGGAGATTGAAAAAGAAATCGCGAAATTGAAATACTACTTAGAAGAAACGGATGAGCTGATCAGTTCCCAAGACTACGGAGAAATGACAACGGTTGAAAAGCGAGTCGCTAAGATCGACGAAAACTTAAGGGAACTCATTTCACAAATGGAAGAACTCAAAATTGAACAAGGGAAAACACCAAGAACGGTAAGGCAATGGAAAAAAGAGATCAAGACAAGCTACGCACCACTGATTGAAGAGAAAGAAAAGATTGCAAATATTCTGCGAGACAAACAGCGTGAGATTAAGGAAGAAGAAGAGCGACAAATAATCCAAGCTCAAGAACGACAGCGAAGAATAGCAACACGAGCACAGGAAGAAATCATAAGAGAACAAGAACGGAAGGAACTTGTCCAACAACACAGACTGGAACAGGAACGGAGATTTTTACAAGAAAAAATGGAAGCGGAAATAAAGACAACCGAAAAGAAACTTGAGATGGAAAATCGAGCGAAGTCTACCGTGGCAAAATTACCCAAACTCAGAATATCTCCGTTTAATGGCACGGCAGCCGACTGGATCAGGTTTGAAAACATGTTTATTTCCCAAGTACATAGTAAGCCTATAAGTGACGAGGAAAAGTTTGGATATTTACTCGAGATGGTAAAGAGAAAGGTGAGAGAGAAGATAAGCAATCTGAAACCAAGCACCCCAGGCTATCAAACCGCGTGGGAACGACTCAAGAAAGAGTATGGTCATACAGCCTTGGTCGTCAATGCTCACATGGATTCCATAATTAATTTGCAAGTCGTAAAGGGAACAAACTGCACCCGAGTGAAGGAATTCTACGAGAACTTGAGCCGGAATTTTCGATGCGTTACAAACACTTGGTGAATCGGACATGTTGAGAGGGTTTGTAATGTCAACCCTCAACAAATTAGTGCATGTCAAGGCGGATCTGGTCCGAACTGATGACAACTGGGAAAAGTGGCGTATGGAAGACCTTCTCGAAAGCCTCCGAAAGTGGTTAAGAAGAAATGCAGTAGAAGATTCAACGAGACACGGACGTGATGATTCTAATAAAGAACGGCAGTGGTATACCCAGAAAGGTAATGGAAGATTTCCTCCAAAGCAAAAGAAATGCATATTCTGTGAAGGTGAACACTGGTCCGATAGTTGCCAGATTCAAGATACAAAAGAAAAACGAAAGGCTTTTTTTGTTTCGAAAAGGTTGTGCTTCAACTGCGGAATAAGTGGCCACAGAGGAAGCAACTGTAGAAGTAGAGGTTGTCTTAAATGCCAAGGAAGACATCACACAAGCCTGTGTGACCGAAGGCGAGATGACGATGCTGTTCTTACTGGGTACACCCCATCGATAGAAGAAGCAACATTGCCAGCAATTATCCCAGTGAAGATCAAAGGGCATACATTTTGGGCGTATCTTGACACGGGTTCTGCTAGAAACTTCATATCCAATGAAGCTGTGAAGAAAATGAAACTTTTCCCAATACGTCACGAAGCTCGACATATTGTAACTGTAAATGGCGTGAAAAAACAATCTTTACCAATATTCAACGTTAATATAGAATCAGTTGATGGAAAGCAAATGGAGATAGCTGAAATTACTGAATCAAAATTAGCTAACTTCACAACGTTAAAGAGACCAGACATGAAAGCCCTGAAGACGAGATATCAACATACAAAGGACAAACAATTTTATATGAGAGCTGATAACGAGTACCCAATCGACGTGATCATTGGTGATAGCCTATACTGCAAGATCAGGACTGAAGAAACAATTAAAGGAAAGGAAGGGGAGCCGATAATCGAGGGAACCACGTTTGGCTGGGTCATCCATGGGGGAGATTATCCATCCGACGAATGCTTGTTTGTGAAAGAAGTTTCAGATTATGAGAGACTTTACAGCCTTGACGTATTAGGCATTGAAGACAGAAGTGAGAATGATCAACAAAATGTACACGAAGAATTTGTGGAGAATATCGAAAGGAAAGAAGACGGAAGATATGAAGTAAATATTCCATGGATAGAAGGAAGTCAACTTACGGAAACAAACCTACACCCGAGCAGAAAGAGACTGGTCAACGTTGAAAGAAAACTTCATAAAGAAAACGAGTTGAAGAAGGAGTACCAAGCAATAATTGAAGAGCAGCTGAAATCTGGTGTCATCGAGAAAGCAGAAGCCGTACCATTAGGGAAACGTGTTTTCTACATGCCCCACAAACCTGTCGTGAGGAAAGAAGCAACAACCACGAAAGTTCGAATGGTATTCGACGCCAGCGCAAAACCAAACCCCTTGGCCAACAGTATAAACGAATGTATGCATACGGGACCACCTTTGCAGCCTTTGCTCTGGGACATTCTGACAAGAGCAAGAATATCAAACAACCTTCTACTGGCAGATATTGAGAAAGCATTTCACCAAATCAGTGTAAAAGAGGAAGACCGAGACGCATTCAGGTTTCTGTTTAACATCAATGGAAAAGAGGAGCATTTTCGATTTGCAAGGGTTCCATTTGGCGCCGAAGCCAGTCCTTTCATCCTTGGGGCCACGCTACAGTACCATTACAATCAACAGCCTTTAGAGTACAAGGAAACCGTTCAAGCTTTAAAAGAGAATACCTACGTTGATAATCTCATGAAGATCGGCTACGACATCAAAGAGTTGGAGAAATTCAAAGCAGAAGCGACCGAGATCATGGCAGATGCAAAGTTTACCATCCACAAATGGGAATCTAACATTGAGGCACTTGACGGAAGTGATATGCCGAATCCTGGAAAGATACTTGGCTACCGTTGGGACAAGAGAGAGGACACACTGGAAGTACAAGTCCCTTTATTTCCGGAGAACCGACCTGTAACGAAGAAAACCGTGCTGAGCCAATTGGGCAGAGTGTATGACCCCTTGGGCCTAATATCACCAATAATGGTAGAGGGGAAACATATTTATCGCGAAGCTTGTGAGCAGAAACGAGGATGGGACGAAAAGGTTACTCCCAAGCTGGAAAGACAATGGCTTAAATAGATAGGAAAACTTAGGAACGTACGAGTTCCTAGAAGCATCATCACAAGAAGCAGAAGAGTCAAGGGGATACATATCCACCAGTTCGCTGATGCCAGCAAACAGCCTGCTGTACCGTTACCATCGTGCTCGTGGAGACTAACACCGACACTGTTAAAGGAATCTTGACGTCAAAATCGAGGATATCGAAGCGCAATACATCCATAGCACGTTTGGAATTGATCAGCGGACATATGGCCGCCAATATGGTAAAAAACACCTGTCAAGCACTAAAGCGAATGCCAATATTATCTGTTACGATATGGATGGACAGCATGGTCGCATTGTACTGGATTAACAATCCAGAACGTCCTTGGAAAACATTCGTGGCCAACAGGGTGAGGAAGATCGCTGAAACAACGAAAGAAATGAGAATCAACTGGAAGTATTGTCCGTCAGAGAAGAATCTTGCTGATTTGGGAAGTAGGGGAGCTTCGATACACAAACTTGAAGAGAAAGAATGGTTTTCTGGTCCCGATTGGATTACGAATGAAGAAGAATGGCCTGAGCAACCTGAACTGAAATCAACACCTGAAGCAAAGGAGGAACAGAAACCATTAAAAGAAGTGGTTTCATTCGCGCCTGAAAGACGTATTGACGAGTGGGATCACCTGCTAATGCGACGTCCTTATTGGAGTACCCTTAGAGCAACAGCTTGGGCTCGCCGATTCATCCACAACTGCCTGGCCAAATGGGAGAAAATGAAGAGAAGATCTGGACCACTGCAAACCGAAGAGATTATTACAGCCAGGAACCTTTGGATAAGAAGGGCTCAACAAGGGATTCCGAAGAATCTAGAGATGCCGCAGTTCAAACTATCCAAAGACGAAAACGGGATTTTAAGATGTCAGGGTAGAATTCCTGGATATTTTCCTGTGTACGTGGAAGATGAGATGTTCACTGGGAAGCTAATTCAACACGTCCACGAGAAGAATAATCACTTAGGCGTAGCGAACACCATGGGAAGCCTGAGAGAACACTGGTGGATACCACACCTCAGAAGTCGTGTTAGAAAACACCTACGCAACTGCAACACATGCAAGGTTTACTCAACTAAACCTTATGGAGTAAATGCGACGGCTGCCCTACCAGAGTTTCGTACGACAGTTAGTAGACCGTTTCAACATACAGGCGTCGATTTTGCTGGACCACTCAAATACAGAGTTGGAAAAAAGGAAGAGGGAAAGGCTTTCGTTCTACTGTTTACCTGTGCATCGTCGCGAGCAGTTCACTTAGAACTAACTAGATCCCAAACAGTTGAAGAATTCAAAGCGAAACTGAACTCATTCATTACCAGAAGAACCCGACCAACACTAATGATCTCCGACAACGCCCAAACCTTTAGAGCAACCGCCAGTTGGATAAGAAAAATCCGGAAGAACGAGGTGTTACAAGATTTTTTGGCAAAACAGGAAATTAGATGGCAGTTCAACTTATCCAAGTCACCGTGGTGGGGTGGTATGTACGAGAGATTAATCAAGGAAGTTAAAAAGACCCTGTACAAGACTCTTGGAAAAACGCATCTTGCATTTGACCAGCTAGAGACCGTGGTAATGGACATAGAAAGACATCTCAACAACAGACCACTAACGTACGTAGAAAGTGAGCTGGGCTAAGACCGATTGCTGACACCCAACGTCATCATGTGGGGACAAGGTGCTTATACCATTGACGATGACACTGAAGATGAAGAATTGAAGGGATTCGAGAAACGTCTTAACCAGGCCAGACAACATGCATGGTCTAGATGGAAAAGAGAATACGTACACAGTCTCATGGAATTCCATAGAATCCAAAAAGGGCGATCCCAATTACCTGAAATTGGAGAGATCGTACTTATCGTTGGGGAGGAAAAGAACCGGGGGCAATGGAAGAAAGCAAGAGTTGTTAAACTTATCAAAGGCAAAGACGGTGTTGTAAGAGGAGTTACCCTTTTGCATAAAGGGAACCACATTGAACGACCGCTTCAACTTATTTGCTCGTTAGAATGTAGAAGTATGGGGAGTGAAATGGAAACCAACGAAGATGCTGATGAAGTAGAGATTCCCAGAACACGAAGCAGAAGACACGCAGCTTTAAACGCTGAAACCAAAATAAAACTTTTAGCTGACGATGCTGACTGAAACTGTGAAGATCAAAACCGTTGTAATTTATGTTGGGTTAGGTTACGTGTATAAAAATGAGAAACGTTCCATTTTTATAGGGGAGTGTGTCCCGAATGGACCTCCCCTCCCCAGTAACTTAGATTAGTCACGTGAATAAACACGAGAGAGAGAGACGTTCGAGGTACGTAGGTTTGCTCGAAAAAATAAGATACACAGTGTTTTGGAGGAGTAAATTTCTTTAATAAAAGTTACCTTAGAAAAAATACATAGAGAGTGTGTATCGAGGAACAGTTCGGTACAGAAGTGTGGGATGTATTTAATGAAACACATTCAAACCGACTTCAGAAACTTCAAAACAGAGCGGCAAGAATAATCACAAATACCAGTAACGATGCTGATCACTCCATTGTATTGAGCGAGCTAGGCTGGGAACCACTTAAAACTATTAGGAAAAGAGCTAAGGCTATAATGATGTACAAAATCTTAAATGGCATGGCTCCCACTTCGCTCGTGAACCTCTTCAAATTTAGAAGTGAAGTAACAAAGTATGACCTTCGGGAAAATTCAAGTACTGTTTGCCTGCCAAAACCACGCACTAATAGTATGAAGAAAAGTTTTATCTATGATGGAGAAATAATTTGGAACTCCATTCCCAAAGAAATTAGAGAGAGTAGATCACTCACTTCATTTCAAACGAAGATCGCGACGTGCATTGACATATAAAATTATATATCTTGTATCTTTGTAATTAATTAGTTCAATTAATTTAATATTTAGGCTAACTGATTTTGAATTTTGCTACTTTTTGTAACAGTCCTGTAAATAGTTTCTATCTAATTTTATGCTTGTATTTTTTTAATTCTATACACGCCTCTCGTGGAAATCAACTTTCAGTTGACGAGGCAAGCGTGTCAAAATAAAGTCTATCATCATCATCATCATCATGGGATTGATACGATCTCCATTAAATTATGCTGCGAACATAATTTGGCGCGAAGCTTTAAAATTTACGCGAAATTTACTTAAACATTGGTATTTGCCGTGATTTGTAGTTAAACGGACGGATAACGTTATGAACCTAATCGGAATTTTAAATAAAGGGAACACATGTTTTGTCAACTACATGTTGCAGTCACTCCTTTCGACAAGAAGTTTTCTTGAAGGACTCAGTCGACTCTGGCACAACAGGAAACGATGCACCGTCAGGATCAACACAAGTAATTAAAAGTCAAAACTTGGCCCCTTTAAAAGCATCGAACACGTATGTAGTTTTTTTAAAATACTTATAGGTCTATTTGAAAGATTGAATAATCCATATTACGAAAATTAGACTTACCCTCATCTTACCACAAAAGTTTCTTCACTTTCATTTGCAATCCCCAACTCCCCCCGGACAAAAAACCCTTCATGCTCAAAATCCTGGCTATGCTACTGATCCCCTTATTCATAGTAAAATACATTTTTGATTGGAAAGTTTTGTATTGGCATTTACTGAATAGAAAAATAATGAAATATAAATTACACGAATGGTTAGTTAATTATTTATTCATTTATTGACAAGTACACTGTAGCTAAATAGATAAATTAACTAAATAACTAACTAAATGAATAAATAAATAAATAAACAAGGAACAAGACTAATGGCCAATTTTCTTCAGGAAATCAAACTACTATTAAATGTTGCAATGTACATGCAATTCAAGAAGTCTACTGTTCATTCAAACTTATACAGTAGTATTTCATTTCATTTAAAAACAGATAAACAATGCTTGACGTGCTGCACATTAGGTTTCTTCAAACTCTACAAGAGAGAACCAGCAGTTGTACGACCATCACCGTTGCACTCCTGCTTACCACAAGTTATCAGTGGTTTTCAAAGAGGATCATAGCAGTGCACAGCAGAATTTCTTCAGGGGTTCAGGAGATTGTTGGGTGAAAATGCTGACCATCTTCAAAATGCTTGATACCTAAAACATGCAATTTGGAATTTCTGAGGTCATTATATTTCACTCTTGAAGAGTAACATTTTATGTACTGAATGTAACAGCAGTGTAATGGAGACAGTTCTGCCTTGTGAACGTGTAATTTATTACATTTTGGATGAATCAAATTAGAAAAATTTGATTAAAATCAAAGAACAATTTGTGGCCAAATACACCTAGTAAGTAATTTTGCACTGTAGCAAGATAATTCTTGAACAGTTGAATACTTAGCACAATTTCTGGAGAGGACCTACAGTGTATAATTTGTGCTGGACTCCAAATTTCAAAATTATAGTTCATTTTGGCAACCAAAATATTCTTTCTGGGCACCTACAGAACACATTTAACTTGGAGACTCATGCCGTGCAGGGAAGGGATGGTACCGGCAGTTATTACAGCACAAAATTTTGTGTTTAGACAGTGGAGTCCTTATGTTGCACTTGATGATTAAGACTTGTAATATTTGTTGTCCTAAAGGTGTGGGATAGCAAAAGATGTATGGAAAAGGAATTTGATTTGTGATGCGCCAAATTTGTTATGCATTCAACTAATGAGATTTGGTATAAATGGTCGAAAGCTTGACAAAAAAATAGATTACCCATTGGAGCTCAAATTTCCTCAGTTTTCAACAGGTACTGGCCAGCAAACCACAACTGCAAAAATTAAATATCAACTGTGTTCAGTCATTGTCCATCAAGGAGAACACATGACATCTGGGCATTATGTTTCCTTCATAAAGAGAAATGCGAAATGGATTTATGCAAGGGATGCTAGCATCAAGGAGTCTTCACAAATGGCATTTACCAACCAGAAAGCCTACTTCCTTTTCTATGAGAAAAGTATGGATCAAGAATCCTTCAGAGGTAACTTAAAATTGAAAACCTCTGCAACAGCAACTCCAAGAGTGACCAATACTCCAAGCTCTTCAGTACATCCAACAACAACAACCCACTGCATCATCAACAATGCCCCAAGCTGTTCACCTCCTATATCAACAGGCTCTAGGTTTGATAGATGCATATCAGGCTCTTCCATTTCACAAATAGTAGCCCTTGAAAATGTTAAATTAAATGAAACATCAAATTGGTCAACTCCTGCAACAACAATTCCTAGAATAAACAGCACACCAAGCACACCTATCTGCACCTCAACTCCTGCAAGACCAACTCCAACTAAAACATGTAGCACATCAACCTTTTCAGATTCTGAAAGAAAAGGCTCTAGAGTTAATACCTGTCACCTAACAACCTTCTCAAATCCTGAAAGAGAAGGCTCAAGAATTAATACCTGTTACACATCAAGCTATTCAACTCCTGTATCAAAATGTTCAGGAGTTGATATCACACATGGCTCCTCATCTCCTACTAGCCTAAGCTTAACTTCTACAGTTAACACACAAAGTACCTCAACTTCAACTGGACCAATTCATACCATACCAAAAACTTCAACTCCAGCAGCACCAGCTTCTACAGTGCATTAAAAAGGACATCATACATTTCATCTCCCATCTCCTCCAAGAAACCTTAACAAGTCTGCCGGATCGGAATCCAAGCAATTGCGAAACAACAGGATTTCTATAAAGAAAAACCCACCTCCTGACTATTATAATGCATCACCTTACCAAAGTTCATCATCAGGCGTACACAAGACACAAAGAAATGGGAATACACCGAACAATTCTTCATCCACTTACAGTTCACTTACAAAGCAACAGAAACAAGAAGCATACAGTGTATGACACTGCTATAACTGGTGTTCAGATCAACAGAATTTACAGAGTTTTGGTGTGGGATCCAACTGACATTGCTCGTCTACTTCCTGCACTACACAAGAAGTCTGATTCTTTACTGTCCAATTATTTAGTTAACAAACTTTTTGTGATGATTGAAGAAGAAGCACAACAAAATGGGATACCAGTATGCACATGTAACATGGAAGTTCAACAGCTCATGACTGAACCTTTGGTTGAAACATTTTTAAGATGTAAATATGATCAGCTGTACCCAGATATTTTAAGCAGTGAAGTCATACAGTGTCCTGTTCTTCATGGAGATCATTGGTGTTTAGTGGCTATTTTTTTGAAGGAAAAGAGGATGGTTTACCTGGACTGCTTATTCCATGGTTTCAGAGCCGCAAAGGCATTTGAATGTTTTCACAACATCAGGGTAAAGAGCACAGCAGAGAGGGATGGGAATTTTATGTCATACCACCATCTGATACAGTAGAACCTGAGTTTTACGACCACCCCTTTTGCCAGGCAAAAGCGGTCGTAAATGCCAGGTGGTCGCTTAAGACAGGTAAGTGATGTCACGTAGTGGCCGCCATATTTGCGCGTGCAACTTCCGGAAAATGCGTAAATTTAAGCAAAATGCGTATTATTATAATTGAACAAGCAAACCCAAATTTCATTGACGATTACTTTATTCAACTAAGAATCACACAAGAATTTGCTTAAGTTCATCTGCTTATTAAGTGAAAAGAAATTGGTCAGCGTGAACTGCTTCGACTTCCTAACTCGTTCTGAAAGAAATTCACAACAGCATAAGTATAACTGCACGGAAGTGATCAAAACTAGATCGAAGCGGTAAGTGCGTAGTTTTTCCCGTTTCCCGTATTCTGTTTGTTAAGACAGTTGAAGCGATTGTGGAGCGGCATTAATTCAAACGGCGAACCTAACTCACGAAACTTAATTATGATCGACAAATTAAATCTGTCCTACCTATTAGGCTCGGCAGAAGAGGACGTTGATCTTCTGTCGAACTTAATTCATCAATCAGATTCGGCACATGAGTAGAGTGGTCAGCAATTTTAATTTGCAGTGGTCGCTTGTGACAGGTAAAATTTCTTATTTTGACCGCTAAAAAGTGGTCGCTGGTCGCGTTAGACAGGTGGTCGCTCACGGCAGGTATATTTTAACTACAAATCGTCCGTGCCAGAAAAACTGGTCGTATATGACAGGTGGTCGTAAAACTCAGGTTCTACTGTATACCACAACAACATAATTCTGTTGATTGTGATGTGTTTGTTGTCAAATGGGTTCAGCATATTTCTAGAGGACGACTAATTGATTTTGATCAAAGCAATATAGATGTTTTCCGTTACTCCCTGATATTGGACACAGCAAATAAGCTATCATTTTTGGCTTTACCACCAACAGTAATAAGCCACCTTTGTTATGATGTAGGGGGCAAAGCACCCTGGCAAAATGCAAATTATTGAAGACATTTCTACATCAGCACTGGATGATATTTTAAATGTATATGTAAGACAAAACGTAATATCACATTTTGGAGACCACATCTATGCCATTCCTGGGCAAACACATGTATCTGAGAAGGCAAACAAGGAAGTACAAGTAATACCAAAATGGGTTAAAAACATACTTCCATCCACATTTACATACAAATATTTAGAATATGAAGAACTTCCAAGTTCAATAGCAGTGATCCCCTCTCAGACAATTATCAAGTAAAATTCAACATCATGAATTTGTCAACAAAAGAAGAAGTCAAACAATGGGTTTCTGAATTTTGTGCTTCATCAAATATTAAATATAATACCCAAGGTGGATGCAGAAGGAAAGGAACCAAAGTAATATTTGCTCAATGGTACATCTGTCAATGTAAACAAAAAAAGCTAAGCAAGCAGCAACAAGTGGAGAAGGATGAAGCCTTGAAATGCAAGCAAAAATGCCATGGTACCCATGCTTCCAATGTAGAGAATTCTGAGAAAATTCACCTATTATCCAATCTTCATGATACAAAGGAGACTGATTGTCAAAGTAAAATGACAGTGAAAATTCAGACAGTGCAGTGACTGGGTAATTTATGTGAAGTGCAGTTATGGTGGAACCACAACCACAGTGTAGACTATCACCATCTCACCTCCTTTAATCCAATCTTACTTCCAACAAAGCATAAATTCTACTCTTACCTTGAACAAGGCATGTCAGCTTCAGAGGCTTTTCATTACCATGAGAATCTAATCATAAAAGACCCAGTAACCATCTTGCTTTTGGCTGACAGAAAGTACTATCCATCTTTGCATGATGTGAATAATCTTTATGAAAAATGAAAGGCATCAACAAAAGGACCATCAAATGGAGATGAAATGTTTGATCATCTTCAACAGTTTATAAACAATTACAACAAGACAAATGAACATGTAGGTGGAAAGTGTTTTCTGCAGCAATATCATAAGGGCAACACCAGAGAGGAACCACTGATTATTTCCATATGTACACCTACAATGGCACGTGTGCATAAATTAAGGGAAACAGGAGAAATGGCCTTCATGGATTCACTAGGAAGCCTTGATCATCATAACAATCAAGTTTATTTCATGGGCACCCACCATCCATCAGGTGCTCTGCCATTAGCAGTGTGGGTGACATCTGTGTTGAAAAGTTGTTTAAATAAAGCTATTCATGTGCGACCAGAACATGCATTTGGGGAGAAAGGACCAGAGAGAGGTCCTTTAATATTCCTTACAGATGATGATATTGCTCAGAGAAATGCATTACACACAATTTGGCCAACCACTCTCCTTCTCCTCTGTATATTTCACTTCTTGCAAGCTACATGGAGATAGCTTTTAGATGGGAGCAATTCAATAAACAAAGATGATCAACAACACTTAATGAACATAGTGCAACAACTGATGTTTGCACATAATGTTGAAGAATTTGATTATAAGGAAAGTCAACTTAAATCTGATACCACCATCATGAAGTACAAAAAATTCCAGAAATATTTGAATCATGCTTTGACAAGGAAAGTAGAATGGGCCCTGTGTTGTTGACAAGAATTTCAACCAGAGGAAATAACACAAATAACTTCACAGAGTCAATGATATTTGTGTTTAAGTGTGTCATTCTTAAGCAAGTCAGGGAATACAGCCTAGTTGAACTCTTAAAATTTATCACAGAAGATCTTGTACTTTCAAAGAAAATTGTTGTCCCTGGTATTTGGTAAGCCCCAAAATCTGCATGTTAGTGCTCGGATGCTTTGGAAAAAATGCCAGCAAGGTGCCTTTCAACAGAATTATAAGGGACAGAAAAAATCTTTTTAAATTCAGTGTACCAAGTAGAAATGAAAGCAACACTACATACCAAGTTGACTGCAATTTAGGAATCTGTAGCTACCCTGAAGGACAGACTGGCACTCCATGTGTGCATCAAGCTGCTCTAGCTTTTAAGTATGGAGGAAGCAATCTAAACTTCATCCCTCAATCTCCAGAAGAATGATATAATCTTGCTGTTCTGGTAATAGGTGATAATTACTATCTAAATGTAGCAAAGTTCACCCATTTGCATGAAAATGAAACGGCAGTATACTGTCTTCAGGAAAGCTATAAGCCTTCAGATGTTGAGGCTGTCAAAATACCAGAAAATGACCATAATGAAGTCAGTGAAAATGACCATTTAGAAGATAACAGTTCAACAGACATGAAGTTGAATCCAGCTGAAAACACAGAGGATGTCTCAATCACTGAAATCTTCAAACTACACTGTAAGGTTTCAGCAGACATTGAATTAAAACTTAAAAAATGAAGACAACAATTTTAAAAATTGTTACTACAAATATCTAAGAACTTACAGGAAAATTGTTACACGATGTAGAGGCTAATTACCAGTGGCATCACTCTCAAGTGCATACATATCTTTTGGCAAGCAGGAAAATGGCAACTTCTTGCCAATTTTACACAATGGCTCAAAGATGCATGTCCAGCTAACATCGATTTCACAAAGAAAGACAGGCATAAAATCATCTTGTGCACAACCACCAGGACCAAGACCAAATTTGAAAATTGGTCAAAAAAGAAATGGAAGATCAACAGATGGGGGAAAAATGAAAATCAGGAAAATGAGTAAGAAAAAACAATGGCATAATTTGGGCATCAACATCAAAGACAACTTAGCAAATGCTGAGCCAAAACGATAATGTACAATACAGAACAAATGAAACCAAGTCTATTATCTAACCCTTTTCTGTTGTTTTGTGTAATGTCATTAATATTAATTTTAATACCAAACTCGAGAGAAAAATACCTACACCATTTACCATTGGTAAGGTTTATGTTTGTCTGGTATCCACAGTAAGTTATGTAAATGAATGAACACCTTTGTACACATAATATTAAGTTTTCAATTACCAGTTCTGATGTAAATAGAGTATGCTGAAACTCCAACATGTCATGATACTATACTGTAGATACAGCATAGATAAGTGAAGGCAACTTGTTTTATTGAAAAAAATATTTTAATATTAAAAACAAATGTCATTATTATGTTATCGAAACTTCCATTAATACAGTTTCAATAGTTGTATAAACTAGTTACACAGAAATGTAAATGGAGATTCTAGTTGTGTCGCAATTACTCAATTAGCCAGTCTCGGCCGCCAGCATAATTATAATTGTTTCGTATTTCAGTTTTCATAATACAAATCTAGTTTACCTCAATCTTCCAGCTCTGTCATTAGCCAAAAATGACTTCAGCTCAATCTATTCTGCAATTGGGCGATGAAAGTAACTCTTCGTTTGGATTTCTTACATTGAGAAAACGACAGTGTGTGGAGACCTCGACGGAATTACCCGAAACAATCTCGTGTGACGTCAACGTAGGCTTCTTTACCAAGGATCCCATCCAAAGTGATCCCCCTAAAAATTTTTGAAATCCGCCAACGGGGGTTTCATATTTACCAGTAGATTTGGATCCCCGGGGGTCCAAATATACTAGATGTTTTGGACTGGTTGGTCCAGATCTAAGGAGGTCCAAATCAACTGGGACGTCGGGCTGCTCGTATCATAACCTTTCAGGATTACGATGTTAGATCAGCAGAAATATTAAAGAACTCTAATGGAATACCTTAACTGCTAGAAGGGACAAGCATCTAAGTCTGACGGTTTATAATGCCTTAAACAAAAGCATCCAAAGCTATATGACTGATTTGTTTATTAAGCATTCAGAATACTGTTCCCATAAGAATAAATCGAGAGAGAGTAGTCATCATCCATCAATAACTAGAATAGGGGTGCACCGGATATAGCATCCGGCCGGATAGTGAAAAACGTCACGATTCGGTATCCGGTTGGATATTTTATCGTATCCGGCCGGACTGCCGTATATTTATTCGATTCAGTTTTCTGCAAAAATGCATTGATTAATGACACAAAAAGGCACAAAAGTAGCTGGTTGCCAGTTAGTTTCTACTTCTGTCATTAAACCACCATAAGCAGAAGGTATCAACAATTATCAATTGAAAATTGCGACATGCAGGATGGTGTGAATATGTTCTTGCGCCAATTATGAAAAACGTACAGCGTTAACTCCTTCACTACCCATTTGTTTGCAGCCAGAAATGAGAACATGTAACTTTAAAAAACCCATTACTTTGTTTAATGGTTTTTCCCATTACTTTGTTTAATGGTTTTGTTTGCGTCTTCCGTTTGCTATTTGTATTTATTTTTAGAATTAACTGTAGACTTTGTCAGGGATCACATCGAGTCATTGTGATAACAGATTTAGTACAATTGCTGTTTGGAATAAGTGACGTCTCCAATATAGTCTAGAAGCAATTCAGCATTTATTTCTGTGTTATAACCAATAACAGTCTCCACAATGTAGTTCTAACAGTTACGGATGCGCTCAATAATCTTGAGCAAAAGTAAAAGTGGTTTATTTATTAACGTAATTAAGCATCAAATATGGTATCCGGCCGGATTTTCTCATCACTACCCGGAAAATTCGCTATCCGGCCGGATAGTAAAAATCACTATCTGGTGCACCACTAAACTAGAATTCTTCAAACGGAATGTTACAAGGTTAGCTTTTCATATAGAAGTGTACAGTTCTGGAACTTGTTTCCCCCGAGCAGAAAATACCTCAATCTATATGTGAATTTAAAATAAACTTAAAAAGAATTTATTCTTCTGAAAAATTGTCATCCAATTAAAGTATGTAACTAACTGACATAGTTTATACTTTAGTCTCAGGTATGGTTTAGTCAACAACATACCAGTCCCCGAGCTTGCACACGGTATTTTTGAGTGACTGGAATTCATGGATATATATATATATATATATAAACATACATACACAAAGCGAAAATTTTTCTCCCTAGTCACCACGCGTGTAACAGGACTCCACGCACGTCGAGATTAGTACCCTCGCACCGTGCTTCGCGTGGTGGGCGAGGGGATTACAGTACAGACAACAGTGCCATTGAACTCCAAAACGACCATTTTTGTGGCCACTTTTGTAATGCTTGATCAAAAACCATGGCATTTGTTTTATGTGAATTTTTGTCTATTTTGGCTCAAAACATGGTATTTTTATTTTTCTTTGTAATTATTGAATTTGATTATTTAATGTCAAAATTTATCAAGGCAAATTTGGTTAATTGTACACAATATTTAATTATTATGAGCATTGTACAGTAGAAGGTTGTATAGTAGAGGAAGGCAAAACAAGAATGAATTATTATCTCATAATAATCAAATCAAGAGTCAGTAGACAAGTGTAGATAATTATATGAGTAAAGGCAAGTTGTGTTCCGTACATCCTTAGAATTATAAAAAATTCAGGACTATCAAAAAGCAAATCCAATTAATGATATTGAAGACTGCAGTACAAAACTGTAAGGTTTTCACTGGCTTCAACTCATTGTACAAAGACATGTGTTCCCCTCACAGAAATGGTTTAATTTTTTCCCACTTTCCCCCTCTGGCTAGATAATACCTCATGTCCTGGGAGCTGTTTGTCTTAGTTTACTCTCTTGCTAATTTTGTTAAATGTTTATGACAACCCTTGTCCATGAATAAAAACAGATCCCTTGCACTCATAAGGACCACACAACGACTTGTACCCACTTCTGTATCTCTTCATCCAACAACAACAACAGCAACAACAGTCGTTCTACGGCCGTTTTCCCTGCTTACGCAAGGGTTGGCCGGCGGCTCTACACAGCAGCCTTCTCCACCTCTCCCTATCCTTCGCATCTTCCCTTTTCAACCCGCATTCTCTCATGTCCTTTTCCACCACCTGGCTCCATGTCATCCTCGCCCTTCTCCGTCCTCTCTTACCTTCCACCTCGAACGACATCATCATAATCCTTCCGCAGCACATGTCCCGACCATCTTAACCTATTTCGTTTCACGGCGTCAGACACTGACTCAATCCCCATTCTTTTCCTCAGCTCTGCCCTCGGCACTCTATCCCTCAGCAATACACCACACACCCATCTCACTATCCTCATTTCCGTACGTTGCAATCTCTCACTCTGCTCCGCTGTCATGGCCCACGTTTCACTTCCATATATCACAGCACTCCTCACACACGTCACATACAACTTCCCCTTCAGCTTAAGTAACACTTCCTTCCTTGTCAAGATCCCTGATAACTCCTTAAACTTCCTGCACGCACAACGTGCCCTTGCCACGGATGCAGAATTCGCTCCTCCACCCCCATTCAGCATATCAACCAGGTAACAAAACTTTCTAACATTCTCTAAGTGAACCCCATTTCCCAGATCCAAGCTCTCCTCCACATTCCTATCCTCTTCATCACCTTCTCTTTCACAAGTCTTGCACACAAACGTATCCTCAGCTCTAACCAGAGAGCCCTTCACACCTGAGCATCGCTTGTGTACCCATCCACAATGTATCTCTTCATCCATTCTGTCGACCATTCATTCGATACCATACATCAAGTATAGCCGTGTATGTAGTTAAATTGCAATTTTGGCATTAGATTACCAGTTGGTTTCTACATAATGGTATAAATCATCACTGACCTTTTTTACATGATCCAGCAGCAAACAAATTTTAGACAAATTTTATATTTGGTTAAATATACCATTTAATGACAGTTGTCGAGTTTGCTTTAACAGTCTGGCTGGTATAGTATCAAGATGTTGCTATCAATGGCACACCCAGAATTTTTGTAAGGGGAGCTGTGGGGCGCTGGAAGCATGCTTCCCTATAAATATTTAATTATTTTAAAGTTTCTATAAGGCCAATTCAGGCATTATAAATTGACATTCCTTGTACACAATGCACTATTATGGTGATGGAAAAATTATAGCATTTCACGGTCATCAGTCAGTGTCAGGGAGTATCATACTCCCCTTACTGTTTACCTTTAATTTTGCATTACTTTATTTCGAAAAACAAACAGAAATAATTTTTGTTACTGGTAAGGAGCAGCTTAAGCTCCCTAAACCTCCCCTGCTTGGGTGATTGATTACTCTGCATCTTAAGCCCTGGCCAAACAGATGCAACACCATTCAACATTTTTGAATTCAACTTTGTTGCATGGTGTTGGACTGTATGGCCAAAGAATGCAACATGTTGTATGGTGCAGACTCAAATGGTGGAGATTAGAGATCTGAGGCTAACGATGATCCCAAATTTTAGGCCAATCTACCTGTTGCCCTTGCCTAAGAGAAGACTTGCTGTATGTGCACAAATGCAACAATGTTGAAGTGCACATCATACAACGTCAAGCAACATGGTGGCCAAACATGTTCAACATGTTGCATTTAACAATGTTAAATGATGTTAAATCGTGATGTTGTATTTGTTTGGCGAAGGCTTTAAAATACTCTTGTTCATGCCAATACAGTAAATTCCAATTTATCAATTAAAAGGATGCACAAGAAGCCCTTGACAGAAAGATAGCCAAATTTCTAATCACAGGAATGAAACCCATGAACTTTTGATTGCCAGTGAGGTGCTCTAACCATTGAACTACTCAGACATAGGTGATAGTGAAGGATTATTTGTTGTAGTGCTTCATAAGTGATATGAAGTGCCAGTTGCATTCTTGACAAATTAAGTAATTTAATACTTATTAAATGTATGGTACAGTATTGTACAGAATGTGATAGCTTGATGCGGGTAAATCATCCTACATGTATGTGCATGCACACCAAGCTCTAAATTCAGAAACGTTTCTGAGCTCCAGGCTGGAGATTTATATACCAGATTACTACATTCTGTACAACTACTGTACCATACGTTTAATAAAGATTTTTCTTAAGATATTGCAACCCTGTTGTAAAATACCTGTAGAATGAAAATCCTACACCAATATTTTTTATAAAGTAAAGTATAGATCATAATCCGAAAATTAACATCTTGAAACTTGAGATACAAGTGAAAACAAGACGAAGACAGGTGCGGTAATATTTCGACTTTATTGCAAAGTCATTATCGAACCAACTAAGTTTACAAAACATGCTGAGATCTAAATGTACATAGAGGATGATGTCATCACTAATTTAATTACCTTCTCAGCATGTAAATAAGTGATGACATCATCCTCTATGTATATATAGATCTCAGCATGTTTTGTAAACTTAGTTGGTTCGATAGTGACTTTGTAATAAAGTCGAAATATTACCGCACCTGTCTTTGTCTTGTTTTAACTTGTATTTCAAGTTTCAAGATGTTAATTTTCGGATTATGTTTTATACTTTACTTTTGAATAATTGTCTGCTGGTTATGGTTTTTTTAATAATTTTTATAATGTTCAAGATTGCATTTACATAATTTCATACTTGAGGAAAATTTTTAAAAAATTCACTGGAAAGAACAGATGGTACTACGATGGGCTACAGAGGGATTTGTCTGGCGGCTCAAAGTCACTCTAAATCACCTTAAGGTTTACCAAAGTCGCTCTAAACGGCCTTAGGATTTTCGAAAGTCGCTCTAAACGACCTTATCCTGAAAAAGGGGAATTGAGAATGGAATCCAAAAAATAGAAGGGTTTTTGTAGACCTCGGAATATTGGTCGGTTCCCAAAATATAGTTAAACACACAAAAATGTCTTTACAATAAAAAATAAATAATTTCCTGAGACAATAAATTTCTTTTCAGTTTTTTCTGTTGTGCTTTCATATAGTCCATTGCTTCGGATAACGGAATGCTACCGTATCTTTTGGACACATTGACTTTTTTACCACCATCACGGTACTGTATCTGAAGTTACTTTTTATTTGGACCATTCTTAATCGCGATCATTTTCTCAATTCTCTCTAACAACACATCCTCTTTTTCAATCTTAAAGCTATACTTTATTTCAGGTTTCTCTTTATTTTCTTCATTTCCACGTTTGTTCAATACTTTGGCTCCATATTTCTTGGCATATTAATTGATATATTTCTTTTCAACTAGTTCCAATTTATGCTTATTTTCACAAGGACATTCTATTATCAACGATATTGTTGGATTCTTATCTTCGTTTCTGTACACAATGCTCTTTTTGTCAGACAAGTGTTCTTTCATTCTGTTATCTGGAGTCTTTATCGTAGAGCCGATATATATACTACCGTCATCAAACTCAATCTTATAAATCTTTCCATTTTGGTATTCAGTATGTCCGGTTGACCGCACTTCGTGTTTGTTTTCCGCATTGTATATATATTTTTGTCTTAGATTTTCCACATGTTAGTATTCGAATTTAGTTGTTCTGCTCATTGCTGTGTATAATTGTTTCTTGTTCATGACCCCTGCATCGAGCAAATTATAATGTTCGTCTATTTCAGCACCTTGGAATTTGTATACAGTTATTGAGAACGCAAGGTTGGGCTCGTCGTGTATTCGTATATTAGTTTGCTGCTACCCTCGACGGGGTCATACTGGTTGGTGTCACCATATAGGTTGACTTTCAGGTTGTTAGCCACAAAGCTGTGATATATCAGAGTCATCCATTCGAGAGGAACCATAGAAAACTAATCTATAAATACATCCCTATTGGCTAGCAGTTTCAGATTTTCGGTATCTGATTTGAACTCATTAAAGTAGCTGTCAAATGTACGTACTTTATTTTTCAGACTATCATTGACCCTATTTCTGATATTATTAACAGCCTTATTCGTAAAGTTGAATATAATATGATTCTTACTTTCCTGGGCATCTTTGATTATCTTGCTGGTTTTACCACAACCAGCACCACCAGTAACTAGTGTACCAGTGCCCCTTTCTAGAGTGTATTCATTGATGTCGATATTTTTGCGGTATTTCTTTTCTATATCAGAAGGAGATTCCCCAATCTTTTTGAATACTTTACCTATCATATCAGTTGTGAATTTATCATTTTTGTTCTTTATGGAGTATTATTTCTGGGGATTCACACAATAAACAGCATCAGTATTGTATCCATGTATTTCAGTTTCATTCCCACATACATCATCTATTAGTTCGAGTAGCTTTACTATGGAGCCAGATATCACATGTCGGTTAATGGAACAGTTTTCAGTCATTTTCCTTTTGACATCGATTTTTCTGATGAGATAGAAATTATCGTGTCTATGTATGGTTACCTTTTCATTGTTCTCCAGAGCTTCTGTCCACACAGCACATGCAGTATCATAGCTAGTTGACGTGAATGCTTTGCTACTTTTGTCGTATTTCGTACTAAGGTACCCGATAAACTGATTGGTCAACTTTTTAGAAGTAGACTCATCAAAATTATCGAATATATATTTGACATACCCTATGAATGCATCATGTTTGATTGACTTATCTGCCACTATTTGATATTTGATGTCTGACATTTTGATGAATTTATGTTCTATTAGGAAATTTATGAGGTTTCTTCCAGAAAATCCAGCTTCTGTGATTATTGGTTCGTTTTCACATGTTTTGTATTTCTTTATGTATGTTCCGTTGAAATAGTATTCACCTGTTTTTAGCTTTCCATCAAATTTTTCTGTGGTATTATGTATATTGTAAATCGGTGTATTATGTTTGTTCGTAAGTAAGACTGATGGATAATCTTTTGCAAAATCAAGTGCCGTCAATTCGAATTCAAATGTTGGGTCAGTATAGAATGTATGTTGTAGTTCCTTTGGATGGTAGTCATCCATTATTGTTGTTACATATCTATTGTAATCTGATTTTGGTATATATCCATATATTTGTTTGAATAAGTTTACTGCTATTGATGTTAACTCTTGGTTATTGAAAGTGAATGCTTCCACTTCATATTTTTTGTATAATTGATCACACATATTCTTTCTTAAATCATAGTCATTATTTTCGGTTATCATATTTTTGAGATCAGGTGTTATGAATCTATCGATTTGGTTTCTTTCGTTATAATGAAAGTACTCAATAAATGTTTCTGACCTACCCATGGTGTCCATCATGGTGTCTTTGCAATTGAATCCATCGGGTAGTACAATTAGATAGTCTTTATAGTCTTTTTCATTTTTGACACTGACGTTTTTGAATAACAAATGTCTAACAGCAATGTTTTCCTGTCTATCTATTATTTTATGGTATTCTTTAATTGTTTTACATCTTATGGTTTTTTCTTCCGATTGTTGCGAATTCCACTGTATCAGATGAAGGTGTTTGATTAGAGAAGACCCGTTGGTGATTTTTGAGATCAGATCTTGTTTCAGAATGGGATGACAGTGGTTGTCTTTACATATGAAACACAAACGGACTGTCTTACCATTTTTTCTGGATGCTGGAGACGCCATAAATGTCTTATAGAATGGGTCTAGTGCATATATTGATACATTAGTATGACAATTATCTCGCCAGTTGATAATCTCCCTAGCAGATGGTTTTTTCCTTCATCATCTTCCATATACTTATTGATCTCTGCTGTTAGAGAACCTTTACTATAACATTTGAATCCGTCTTCACCCTTACAGGCTTCATATATATAGTCTTGAACACAAGTGCCATTATTTTGTTGTATTTTTTCATACCATTACATCTGTTCACAAGAGCACTGATTAGTCTAGATAACCCCATAGGAATATCTTCCATTTTGACTTTATTCACTACTGTGATTGAACCACTAATTTTGGCTATATATTCACCTGATTGTGTTCTAAAACGATTGTCTTTAAATAGAACATTCATGAGAAAGTGATATTGATCACGTTCAGATAAACTTGGTGGCATTTTATCTTCGAATGGTCCTATTGTCATTTTGGTGTTTGGAGTTCCATAAGAAGCCGTATCATCTTGAATTTCTACATCTGTTGTCGTAGTCACTTTATCCCATTCGCCTTCGATACGACTTATACGCCTTCTGAATAAATTAACAAACTTTGATCCTTTCATAAAGCCTACTCTACGACCACTAGCTAAATGAAGTTCATAATATCTAGCCTCAGAGAGTGACAATTCTATTTTAGGTATGGTGATTGTGATCTCCTTTAGCATGAAAAGTTGGAACATTCTTTCTACCTTTCGAACATTGTCCTGACATACCTTCTCACGTCTTTTGTACTCTTTAAGGGCTTTTAAATATGTTGGTCTTAACACTAGATTACCAGTTAGAGGATTTGTATAGGTTCGTTTTTTCTTTTAGCGCCCAATCGTGGAGCTGGTTTTCTTTTATCCACCACCACCCTTGACAAAATATTAGGTCTCTTGACTGTGCCTTTCTTGGGAATTTTGTCCTTAGCAGCTTTTAACTGATCCTTGAGATCAGTGATTTGTTTTCTCAATGATTATATAATGTTTGACATTCTATATTGTTATATAGAGAAATATTTAAGCTATTTTATAAGAAAAGGTTTTTTTGGTGTTTTTAACATGTTTCTTGGTTTTCAGGTGTTTATTTTTATACGTTGAATAGAACGTGTTATCACAGACACGACAATGGAATAACCCCTTTGATAGAATTCTCTGTTCACGAACGAATCTATGCACGTACTCTTTATAGTGTTTCATTGGGTTGGAGAATATAAAGCTGGCTAATTCCCTGTTCATGACACATATAACTGTATTATAGCATTCATAAGATTCAACTACCTTTTCATATAGTTGATCTAGTACATCTGCACTTTTGTGTGTTGATTGGTGTAACTTTTTTAGACTTTCTGGTAACACTTCTTTTATATGATTATGTATATAGATTACCATTTAAGTGATTTCCTTCCAACAAGACAATATTACCATCTATTAAATCATCATTACCAACCAACTATATCATTATTTTAGAAGGCCACATACGATAGAATTTACAACAGATATCCATTACCTCGTGGGTGCAACTGGGATGGCGCAAGGAGTTGCCCGACGCAGGGGCTAAGTTTCCTGAGAAGGACCCATACCACGCCCCTTGATAATTTCCTAATTTTTTAGTCGAAAATGTCGTGTTATTTTTAGCAGAAATATACGCCAATGACTAGAAGCACCACTCATTTTCAGATTTATGACATGTAGAGAAGAATCTGCTACCTTTCTTGGCTAAATCAATAACAAGTACACACAGTTCGTACCAAATATAAATGTGTCGTCATCAGTGTCCATTACTCGACGAATTTTTAATTTTCCCCATAGGGGTTCCCAGTTTTCCCGATGGGACTTATTGGTCCCCGATCGTCTTACCTGGTGGGCATGCGCATCAGGGTAAAATAATGGGTTTGTCTGTCATTCTATTTACCACTCGAGGGTCTGGGTACCAGGTGCACGGGGGTAGGTTCTCCAGCATCGCACTTTTGTAACACATGATTTTTCGGATTTAACGAATATTAGGGAGTTTAAGCAAACACTACGGCAACGTGTTCTTACAATAGAAATTTCCATTCAAAACAAAAAGAATAATCTGAAATCCCAAAAGTATTTGCAACACTGTCCTACGTGTCTACACAGTACGTCGTGGAGGACATTTTCACGGTTCCACGACTACGTTAGCACACAATACGTAAAAGGTTTTGGATCCTTTAAACATTAACCAACTGACTTAAGCTCCAGAGAAGAGTTCCAGAGGCGTAAACAACATTCACAATTCATTACAACGTCACTAGAATGTTATTCTATTCACATGTGCTTTGTTAAGCTACTTTATGAAATGCCGCCGTCGCACTAGCTTCCTTGAACTCTGTTAATCCTGTTTCGTTGTTTAGCTAGTTAATCAGAAAACGGGGCACCTCAAAATACACTCACGATATGTGAGCTAATCAAGAAATACGTACTTTAGCTTGAAAGTTAGGCATTTTCCTCACGTTGTAAATACAACGACAAATCACAATTCTTACAACGCCGCGTTAGCGCAAAGGTGAAGCACAAAAACGTAAAGGTCATCCGGACTTAAAGTAAGACCCGCTCGCCATCGTCGCAGAAAACTTCTTTAATTTCGAAACTGTTGTCGCGCGGTCACATCTTTAATGGTCGGATACATCATTACTCTAGATTCCATAGCTCAAAAGGAGGTTAGTGCACCCGCGGGATTATCACGATTTTTTGTTTTATTTTCGGGAATTGCAGGTCTGTAGCGTGGTCTAGTGGATAGTTTAATGTCGTATAGTGGTAGAGAATGTGGATTGTCGCAGTTCATCTTTCTTTACGTTTTTGTTTTAATTTTTTCTTCAGCTTCTTTAAGAAGTTTGGTTAAGGTTTCTTATTGATATGATTAATTTTGTTTTTCAACATTAGAATTTCCTCTTGGTCAGGGTTAGATTTAGTGATTTAAAGTAAAATGAACTTCGCCATGATAGCAACTTTGACACGCGGTTGTCTTGGGAATTCAACCCTGATAATCCTGCAAGGCCGTGACTGCCGAGACTGAGGAAATGATTTCACAGACGATATGAAGAAGCCGACCATCACTGAGGTGCTCGACCGTCCGCGATTTTAAAACTTCCAAAAACGTCATTGCTTATCTCTGTTATGACAGTTAAAGAAAAATCGTCAATCAGCCCACGATGAAATCAGTTGAACGGGAAGATTGGTATGCAGCATTCCACCGTCCAGAGAAGTTTGAAGCTTTTCGTGAGCAAGACTAACTGCGCAGTGAGTAGAACTTCGTCGCATTAGCTGGATCTAATGGGCTGTTTACACTTGCGATTGACACTTTGGAGTATGTGTTAAACTTATGACAGCATCGTGGACAAACTGCAGCAAATCATAAGCGGTTGTCTTGCTTCGTGGACTGTCATGAGTTTATTGGATACAGGAGGATGATAATCGCCACATACAAAATCGCACGTGTAAACAGGCCTATCTGACCCACATTATAACTACTTGTGATCCATGGTAATGCGAAGATTGACAAATATTAACCTTGAATGGGCCACGAGTGCCCGAAATGGCCTCCTGTAGGCAGCAAATAAGTTCCGCGTGAAGTTTTTGTGAAAGTACCTCTAATAATAAACCAGAAGGGTAAGCAAAGCGCCCCTTTCGCCAGAAAACCTGACGCTAGAAACAGCCCGGCCCAGTTAGGCTAAAAGTAAACCAGATCACTACGAGCTGTCGAACCATCAATGAAGTGTAAACGCCTGTCCACGGGATTCATGAACTTGGTGTATGTGACTACCTCTAAAGAGCACATTTACTTACTATCTGCTTGCGAATGTTGCAATTCGACCTGAAGACTCTCGTGATTTAATCGCATATGTCAGGACGAACAATCGCTTGTGGGAATCGTACCACGTAGGTAAGTCTTCAAAAGGGAAAACGCCGTAACAAACGCTGTGTTAGAATTAGCCCGCGCTACAGTCCACACCCTCGCTTAGGTTCCTGCATAGTCTGGGAAACGATGTTCAAAAGTTGTCCTTGCAAGGGTTCGCCACGCCGGATCACGCCGTCTTTGTGTACCAGTGTCATCTCGAAGAACATTGCAACTTTACGTTAGAGACCACTCACCTAAAATTTGATGGGTCAATAACTGAACTGTCCGTCTTATTTGGGAGACTTTATCGGACCTGCCATGTGTAAAGTTGAATTTCTTTCATTTTTGAATTGTTGAATGTTCTTCCAAGCATGTAGCAAACTACACCAACACCTAACTTTCCTAAGTTTCTCTTTGAACAAGGAAGCACTTCATTTTATCAAGATCGAGTTATTTTTGCATGAAGTGAAAAGTCAACACGAAAATTGGAGAGACATTCAAGCCACAAAAATCTCTCACTAGAAAGTAAATGACATGCCTATTTTTATTTGACAACTCACAAAATGATTTAAAAGAAGGCTCTCTTAAGTCCCTGGTTCCGTTCAACCGCAAGTTTAAATGAAAACAACCGTCGTTATGTACAGCAGAACGAAAAACACTTTCCCAAACAAGCTTACAGTCCTGTTCTAATCCTACATAAAAGTTAGAATGTCTTTATTTATACTGAATAACCCCGATCAGTTACCTAAGTTGTTCTCCCTACAGGTTCATTATGGGCCACTCCTCGTTGGTCCAGTGTTACTTCAGGAGGAAACCATAGTACAAGGAGGAAACCAAAGTACAAGGAGAAAACCTGCGATGCTTGGTAGAGTGGAAGTGGACACAGCACTCTTCTCACACGGACCAGGGTAACTTCAATCAAAGAACTGCATGAAGCCGGAATCGAACTCTATTCACAGTGGTGAGAGATACGTGCACTACCAATGACCCACCAGCACTCCTTTAAAAGTGGTCAGAAGGCACATCCGTGAACAAAAGGCTATGATTTTGAGGACAATTTTGACGCATGTACTTAGTCCAGTTTTATTACATAGCTCGTCGATATGAGAAATATAAATACCTCAGGTAAATCATTTCCCCATACTGACGTCACCCTGGACTTTTAAGTTGATATATGAAAACAAGAATTTCTTTTAAATAATATTTATTTAAAACTACATGACTTCAACGTCTCCCAGCTGCTTCCGCACTGTTCGTAAATTGCTCTGCCATTCCGCAAGTTTGTTGCGAAGCATTCTCCACTGTTGTTCATCGAATGTACGATGAGCTGCTGAGCTATAAAAACAAATATATTTTGGAATTAACAGGTAGAGTGCAGGGTTTCCTAAAGATAAGGGAGTGCAAAGAGGCAAAACAGAACTTTAAAAAACTGAGGAGCATCAGGTCTTGTGTGGTCTTGTAGCAAGTTGCAGATAAAACGAAGCGAAAGTGTATCACGAACAATTGGAAAAGGAAAAGTAACCATGCAGAGTGAAGTTGATGAAAAAATTCTGTATGAAATGACGAGAGAATTACAAGTAACATGTTTGAGGAAGTTGATCGTCCAGGTTAGTGTAGTCTTGAGAAAGACTGTTGGTTGAAGTGACTGACGTTTCGACAGCCTTAGCGGCGGGCATCTTCAGAATCAACAGAGTTTACTCTCCTTTTGACTCTGAAGATGACCGCCGCTAAGGCTGTCGAAACGTCAGTCACTTCAACCAACAGTCTTTCTCAAGACTACGCTAACCTGGACGATCAACTTCCTCAAACATGTCACGATTCTCCCAGGTTCAAACCATTTACAGAATTACAAGTATTTACTTAACGTTCAGTACCTTTGCACTTTTCAATTATATATTTCAGTAAAGCTATATATTAAACTAGTTATTGACCTCACCTGTTCAGTCTGTACTAGTGAAATATCAGACCTCTGGTTTTGCAGGAAACTCGACTCGCTGCGCTCGTCTCGGGTCCATACTTAAAAAATCGGTCCGATATTTCACCAATATGCAGACCTCACGCTGGGTCAAGAAGTAGTAAATATTCTGATACTGTGAGACCAATTAAGATGCAATATGCTCCATTGAAGGAGGTAAAAATTGTACCATATTTTCAAATCCTTTAATAAAGAAGAGAACTGGAAGCTTCCGAAAATTTCTTGCAAATGGGGTAACCCAAGACACAAAATAATTTATCAAACCTTTCCGTCCCGTTTGAAGTGTAAAATCGTGGGACGTTAGCCACAGTAAAATACCAAAAGTCGGATTCGGACCGAAAGCAACATTTAACAATTATTCGCCGAAGGCGAAGTGAATATTGTTGAATAATAATATTCAACTTTTTGATAATACTTAATTAATATTATTATTCAATTTTATAATAATATTCAATAATATTCACTGAGCCTGAGGCGAATAATTGTTTGAGCATAATTACACAGGTGATTATATGACAGAAAGTAGTGAACTAGCACTTTTAAAACCTCCTCGGTAACATTTACAAAGATAGCTGCGATCTTGCTTCTGAGCCTTTACTGTTATGTTCACCTGTAGGTGATCATCGAGATTTATGACGTAACTTTCTGGCCAATTACCACGCGGGGTTTTCGATAATCACCTGTGTAATTATACTAAATTAAGATAATCTTAACCCAGTCAGGTTCGAGATGTCTCCCTTCACGGCAGGTAAAATCGTCTGACGTTAGCCACAGCTACAATGTTTAAATTGTCTGTGGTCCATACGCTGTGCTGGAAAGATAATTTTGCAAGATTTTGTAGGACATTCCAAACTGCAATGTTCTCATTTGTCGTAAGAATCGCAATAATCAAATGTACGAGAAGTTACCAGCCATATATGAAAACATCGACAAGATGGCTGCATTAAAGGGCTGTTTACACGTGCGATTTTATGCCTTGTGATTGACGTTTTCGAGTATGTGTTTAACTGACGAGAGGGTCGAGGACAAACTGCAGGAAATCCTAAGCAGATATCTTGCTGCATAGATTATCATTAGTCTATTACATACACCAGGATGGCAATCGCAACGTGCAAAATCGCACGTGTGAACGGTACTTATAGATTCGTTGTTACAAGGAAAACTTCTCCAGTTAATGGTTTGAATGAAGATCATAAACAACAAGCGACTTGTACGTAAAGAAACTAGGAAAAGACAATTCTGAGCGCTGCCACATTTGCAAGAGCGAAAGGAATTTGGTCAATTCTACTCCAATGTTGTTTTTTAACATCTCCCAGATTTCTGAAGTAATTCACCATGTATGACGTCACCATTTTTAGTTGGATTATGTGTAGATATATCCCCCAATTGACGTAAATGATGTTGTCATATATCGTAAGAATCCCCGACGGTCGGCGACTGTCGGGAAAAACTTGAAAAAATAGAAATGCTTCCGATTCTCACGATTCTTGCGACGTGCGGCGGGGACAGTCTGGGATGACATATTTTCATGTTCTCATATATTGTAAAGATCCCCGACAGTCGGGGGGACATATTTCGTCGCCGATTCTTAAGGGCTGTTTACTCGGGCGATTTCCGTTGCGATTTTTAGCCTCCTGAAACATGTGATCAAGTGGATTGACTTGCGGATCATCTGTGCAAAGTTACACGGTACCATACTTTGGCAAGTTGTTTGCTCAATCGCATGCTTCAGAATAAGAAAAATCGCAATAATAGCCCGTGTAAACAGCTCTTAAAAGCTCCCAAAGAGTAAAAACAGAAGGCTTTACCTTGTGATAATTTTGCCACCTAATTCGTCGATTCGAACCCGGACAAGTCTTGTTTTCAGCACTAAAATAGAAAGAAACAGTTCGTGAGATAATGTTACTCTTTCTGTCCTGCACTACCGGAAAACTAACTTACCATTTTCCTTACTGGAGATTTAAGAACCCATTTACACGATACGACTGTCGTATACGATTGTTCATTTTGATCTATCCGATTCAGTCGTAAGAGTCTTCAGGACCAATTGCAACATTCGCGGACGAATAGCAAGCAGGAATTGTGCTTTTATGACCCAGTCGCATACGCCAAAGTGAAGAATTGTATACGACAATCGTATAGTGTGGATAGGCCTTAATAAAACGAGAGTTTCGTTATTCTAATTTGACTCGGGAGCTTATTACGGGGAACATTCCAATCCAGGCTGATCACTGCTCGATTAGACAGGCTGAAATCTCCATCTAACTTCACAAAGAATTCTCTTTCGTGGAAATTTCGTAACGAAATCATGCGACATTTTCCTTTAATGGAGATTATGTTTACAATCAATATCCATCCGTATGCAACCAATTAAAAATAACAATTTTACCAGGATAATATGATTACCCGATTTATTGATTCTACGTTTCGATTAACTTACATTCATCATGACTGTAACTGGCATCATGACTGTAAGGCTGTCGAAACGTAGAATCAATAAAAGTGTTAACAACAATTGGAGTTACCATTGTTTTGTACTTTATTAAAATACTGAGTGGTTCCTACAACTTCTGTGGATTTTTCTTGTGAGAGACCCCAAGTGGTGTGAATTTACACAAACCTTTGTTTAAATTTGCTCGCCCCAAATGGCTTGTATCTACATGGACATTCAGATGCGTTCGTATCGTCAGTAATATGAAATATTCGAGTCAGGACTGCATGAGATTTACTACGTCTTGCCTTTTAAATAGGGACCATACAATCTAAGATGTCAACTTTAACGATGGCGTCCTTTGAACAAAAGAATTCTTCATGTAAAACAAAGAAAATAAGTAATTTTTACTCTCCAGAGCATTCTCAACAACGTCGCCACTGTTTATACAACGGCACCCAGACTATTTTCACGTGCTAAGGAAGCCGTTAGCTCACGGAGCTAAAAAAGCTGTTTCTTAAGATCGAACTCAACCCGAAAGTACAGTCGTTTGAGGAGAACTGGAGCGTTTCAGGAGTCATAAAACAAGCCACAAGTATCAAACACGGAGGTCAACAAACCGTAGTTTCTTTAAATGCCGAAATCTTAAAATACGTCATCGTTCAAGTTGCCGTCGTAGGCCGACGGTAAGGTTGCCGTAGGTAAGGTCCTTCTTCCCATACAGTTCGGACGTTCATATAATGTACGTTACATATCAGATGCCAACCGATCTTTACGGTCTGCTCACTGGTGAGAAAGATTAGAATACAAACACAGTAGACTATCGAGGACAGTGGGACAGCGGCAGCAGAATGAAATTTGAAAAGGACACGATGTCATTCTATTTGTACCATTCGTGTCATTGGTGAACTCTACGCTCACTGATCCATCTGTATCATCTGGAAGCATATGTCACCATCTGTACCACCCGTACAATACGCATTCTCGTCGCTCAATCCACCATGTGTACTCACTATAAGCAATTATAACAATCTGCAAGCACATGGTACCAGCTGGTAACATAACTTTCTACCTTGCGGTCCCAACCATTTGCATTCGTACAATTCCCACCCGCATATACAGTCTTGAACAAACGTCGTCCGTTGAGGATAAGATCAATCTTCGTGATCTATGCCAGCATTCTCAAACTCATTAGTAATTGAATGAATTGATAGCACCACGTGAGCGAACTTGTAATATCATGGAAGTACTGGGCAGAGGACTTGAACTGTTTTTTCCAGTCCTTGGACTGGAAATAATAGTGTAAGTCCTTGGACTGAAAATGTAATTTCGATAAATCGATGAAACAATCGATTTATTCATCCATACACTCATTACTAATACACTAATTCATTGTGCCAATACACTAGTTGATTCTGAGAAGTCATTCAAAGGCCTCCAATCCGGACTAGATCGGGTTTTCAAGCATTTGGAATTCGTTCCAGTCCTCATTTTTGCCTCGGACTAAAACTAATTCCTCGAACTTGAAAACCCCGTCTAGTCTTCATTGTCAGCTTTTAATATTACTTCTTCAACCCACCGTCTATTATAAAACCTTCCACGTCATCAACATTGATGTTTAACTCTTGGGACAGATCTCCAAACGTTATCTCGTTGTGTTTATGGACGAGGGACAGGAAAGAAAGAATTCGCATTTTCACGACGTTTCTGTCATGGTTCAAGCCTGCATAGGAGAAAAGAAAATGCAGATTGGCATAAGTTCTCAGCTAATTATGAACATAATGAAAAAAATTTTAATTCCGACAGACTGAGATTAACTTATAGAACTGATAGTGTGAAAACGTCTTTGAGAAAGTTCCCAGCAAATTAGAAACGCGAAACAACTTCTTCACAATTTTTCAATGATAGACAAAATCTCAGGAGGTAAAAATGAACAAACTTCTGCAAGGAAAGCGCTTCGAACAGTATTTACGAAGTGTTCAGTTTGTACCAGAAATCTCACTCGTGCGATTTCTGACACATCACCAACTACCGCGTCAATGCTCCATATGAGCAGCTAGTACATTTGCAAATTGTGCAATTTTAGAGCTAGTTTTAAGCACACCAATAAAACGCCACCTAGAAAATAAAGTTGCATTCTTATATATTCACGAAGTACAAGTAAAAGGAATGACTAATTATTAAGAATCGGATCCTGAATTGCCTTAAATTATTTACTTAAAACATAGCCTTAAATTGTTACTCTCTAATGGCTTGCCCTTCCAAAGTAGTCGGTAGGCATAGAGAGTTTATATGGATCAGATTTTTTACATTAACGCACAGTACTTACACAGATGATTCTAGAAAATTGCTTGCAATGATAGGCTGAAAATTACGTCATATTTCTCGATATCACCAACAGGTGTATATAACAGTGAAGGTATTTACGCTAATTGGAGGCAACATTCGTAAATGTTAAGATATTTCTAAAACAACTCGTTCCTATTTTTTTAATCATACTAGTGTCGTCTCGGATATTATCCAACTGTATTCACTGACCCTGACGCGACAGATTCCTAATTATTATTCGACTTTTTTTCGACGAGAACAAATAACGTGACTGACGACAATTAATGTGCTCTAAAAAAACCCCGCTGTTTATAGCTGGTTTGTTTGCCGTTGTAGCGTACCAAAGTCTCAATTATTAGCACAACTTTTGCTTACGATTCACTCGCGAGTGTTCAAGGAAGTCGGCAAGACTCTCGAGAGTGAATCTTTAAATAATAAGAGATTGTTCTCGAGTTCATACCCTTAGGAGTATCCGAACTTGTAATTTACAAACACCAAGCTACCAAATACTGTATATCTATGCACCACTACATCATATTACCCTATCACCACACTGCTGGATAAAGGTCCGCGCAACCAAAAGTACGTGAAACTGTACAACATTGACTTTCTTCAAGATACACTCATTACTATTCATTTTTTCACCTCATGGATGACGTAATCCATGAGGTATAGTAGAGAGGTTGAATTCACTCGGTTCGTCGATGGGCTGTTAACTTAGTTGTTCGTCTGCTGATCATATGTAGGATTGCGCGTTACACCTCCAAATCGAGCTAACATCGACCCTAGGTTTTGTTTTTTTTTACTGCCAAAAAATTGCTGCTTGGATTTCTTTATTCATTCACGAACTGCGCTGTATGGTAGAAAAATAGGTTGGATAAGGCGTAAGGTCTTCAACCCGTCTCCTAAGTCGAGGAATCGCGGAGGTCTGATTGTTTTATTAAAGACTGTTTCAAGCGAGTCTTCCAAATGGGTTGAAGAAGTAAAACAGCACAAACAAACTTCCCTGAAGGTAAACTGTCCCTATTGCATTGGTATTAAATTTATGTACCGAGAGTTGATAAAACTATTCTGTTGTGGTTTGATTGTACCAATTTGAGTTCCAGAACTTCAGCATATTTTGTCCAACTTTTTCTGCTCTCAGTAACAATATTTGGCCTTAAAACTTCACAGTCTCCCCTTCTCTACTGCATATTCATCCATAAGGTAGCTCACAGGAGCCTTTGATTTGGGTCTTCAAACCATTCTAGACTACGTTAAACTTTGAACCTTAAACTTACCCGAAGATTCGATGAAATTAGAGTTGCTCTCGTAGAACTGCACGTAGTCGCTCAAATTACCGGACACAAATATTTCCAGCAGCTAAAGTAAAGAAGAAAAACTGAAAGTGTGCATTGTCGGACGTTCGTCAAACTCAAAGCAACAGACATACGATTCCTGAGCCATAGACTGGGATCAAATCAGCAACTTGAAGGAAAAAATTTCTGTCGCACAATTTTTCAAAACTGTTCAAGACTGTTGTGATATTTATGTACACCGCAAAGTTTGATTTGCTTTACAGTTGAGGTAAAAGAATACACGGTCTATCAAGTAAGAGTATAATAGCCTTATTGTTCCTTTTTGAATGTTGGGAGACGTTAAACAGACATACGAGAAGAGAGAAATGGTCGAAGAGTGGGGGGGCCTTGATATTGGTTGCCGTCATCGGACGAACACCACTCAAAAGCCTACTTTCTTCTTCAAACATATAGTACAGAAACGAACTGGTGCGTGTTGCTAGTAATGTGCACTTGCCGGAAATGTAACTGAGCATACTGATGAGCATGCGCAGTTGGTAAGATAAATGCATCACTTGAGTAATGCGCATGCTCACTGGTAAACTGCGTCATGTTTTGCAACGTCTACGAATGAAATGGAAAAACCCTAAACATGACCAGTGTACTAACTCTAAACAGGAACCTGGAATTTCCTGGGGCAATCAGATTAGTGCAGCACCGCTCACATTAAATTGGCCATCCTCAGGTTAAAGCTGTCAACACCCCACGTTTAGCAACTCTTTTATACGAAAACATGTACTCCAAAAATCCATACTTTCAAGGTCCATTGTATTCCCTGTTGTACTCTATTACCCCTGACCAAGACTTCACATAGTTTTAAATTCTGCACCGGCAATCAACTTCAGTCAGTCAGTTCAGTTATTTTCCTATCAGGTTTTTTTGTATGTTTGTTTCCTTGGGTTTTTTGTTATTTTTTGTCTGGGGGGAGGAATTAACTAGGTAAATCGTACAAGCGCTTTCTCGTGTGTTTACCTGGTAGCCTATTCTCAAGTTCTTGCTGTACATTTTAATCATGGAAAGCTTCGGATTCTTCAGTTTTAAATAGAAACATTTGTGTGGAAAAGTTCGAACAAAATTTTAGAACTCCAACAAAATTACACTACAGATTGTCATTAAAATTTTACAATACTTGCAGATTATCCTGTTTGGGATTATGAGCTGGCAAACGAAACAAAAAAGTCAAGAAAATGCTGGAATGATCGCAAACTGATCTGAGTTCCTGTGACAAAAGGCATGGCATAGCATTGTAAACCACGACATGTTCCTTCTCAACCACAATCTCCTTGCAGAACCAGTCACAAGGATTTCCCAATACAAACTCGATTCGGTTAAAATCGTAGCTATTGACTTTCTGGGCGGAAAATGTATACCTAACATAAAAGTGAGAGTCCAGCTCAGGATTTTTATATGGAGAACCATAACGACAGAAAAAACAATGAATTTAAAATAACTTCAGATTCCACGACGGAAAATTGGTAAAGTTATTTTAAATACCTTGTTTCTTCTGTCGTTATGGTTCTCCACATAAAATTCCTGACCTGGGCTCTCATCTTTATATTACAAACACGACTCATCCTCCAGCTTCTCATGGGTGATTATTAATTAATGCCAGCCAATCGAGTAGACAAGTCCCCGCAACTAGTCTCCTCGTGTTTCTAAAAGAAGGGAAATTTCTCTGCAACAAGTGTCGTGCGTTCCAACAGTTACAGCAACCATCATTCGCCCACAAATGTACCTGATACATCAGCTCTCCCTTTAAGCTTTTAACCGGTCCCAACGTCAGCAAATGGTCCATTATCCACCCATCTGGTCGGTCGATGAATGCCTTTATACAGTTCCCAGCATCCTCTTTCGCTTGGGCGTCGCTGTCTTCTGTGTAGGTTCCTAGAAGTTCTATCATCACCCGCGTAGCATTTTCACTGAAACGAAACATCAATACTTCAATACAGAAGTTACTAAATAAAAAAAAGCAAATCAACCAATAAATAAACAAATTAACGAATAAACAAACAGACAGACAGACAAACGAAGCAATCCAACAACAATTTCCATTTTACATGTGTTCTTAAGGCTGATTCACACTTGTGAAATAAGCACAAGGGTAAGAGTAAGCACAAGCACAGTACCGTTCACACATATGAAATAAGCACAAGAGAAAATGGTGTACGTACGCGCATAAATGCCTGAGCATTAGAGGAGATCTGGTGACAACAGTTTCGATATTGGTCAAATCCTTGTGCTTGTGCTTATTTCAGGTCCGTTCACACTGGTGAAATAAGCACAACAAAAGGAAAAAGTTCCTTTTTCATGTACTTGTACTTGTGCTTAGTTCACCTGCGTTCACACTTGGTTTTTTATGCCCTTGCGCTTGTGCTTATGTTTGTGCTTGTTTCACAAGTGTGAACCAGGCTTTACTCCAATACCTCTGTTTATTAGCCACAAGTGAGTCGTGTAATATTCTGTAGACTTTTCTTGACTTTTCAACATCGTTCCACTGAGCCAACCACCGTTTAACCTATCAAGCTCAAACAACAACGTATTCCATAGCAATAAACAAAAAATTGCATTAAAGATGAAACGATTGAAGGCGTTGTTACACTTGCAACTGCATTACAACTTGTGTTGCAACGGCTCAATCCGCCACGCAGCAATTGCACGATGAAAGGGTGTTACACCAGGCAATATTCTGTGCAACTTGTCGTAAAACTGCCAGCGAAAAGTTCTAGAAAGAATCGATCGTTTATTTTCATTGGCTGATCACGATTAGCGTTGCGAGACAAGTTGCACGAAGGATGCTACAATGTACAACGCCTTAAAATTCGTTGCAGCATAGCCGTAATCGTTGTGAATTTCGTACAACATTTGCAGCAACAAAAATGTTGCAAGACTTGGTGATTGCGGACTATGTTACAAAATACAATACATGTAGCTATTGGAACTTGTTTCACAACAAAAGTGCAAAAAAAGTTGCAAAATAAGTTGCATGATGTAACAGCGCCTGTCATCTCGCTAAAAGATAAATTGAATTAAAATAGTAAAGCAAATATTGTGCCAAAGTGTTACGTAATACGTTATCTCATTTGTACATATTTCTGATGACATTCTCCATTATTTTCAACAGTTGCGATACAGGTATAGTTAAGGTTCTAAGTCAAATAATTCCTTGCACTGCGACGTTAAACAATTATCTAAATGTATTCTTACATGCTCAAGGTCAGTGGTGACATTATCAATTAGTCCAGTCTTGGCGGCCAGCTGGAGTTGACTACAATATACATCATAACGTATCGGATCTCGCTCGTTCAGGCCATAAAACAAGACGGTCATTCTACAACACAAAATTAGCGCACTAATTCAGCTTACCACATTAAAGTTACAATGATCCCAACTACGATATTATTCGTAACGTATAAATCAGGTTGATATATGCTGTAGATGTGGGAGCTAGGCGATATCTCAGATAATTGATGAATATCCGTCAAACCCTTATCTAGGAAAAACGCTTTTATGAGCCCCAGACGGGGATATAACCGGCAACCTTCTGGTGACCGGTGAGGCGCTCTAACTATTGAGCTATCGAAACTTAGACGGGGAGCTCAGGTGCAAGTTCGACATAAGTGTTATAAAAGTGGCAGTCACGAACTTGTTGATCTTGCAACTGAGCTCGCCATCTGAGACTCACTAGCTCAATTCTTAGAGCATCTCACCGGTCCTAACCACGCAATCCAATCTTTCGCATTGTCTCGGCGTTAGTCCGATGGAATTATGACAGCATATTGTAGAGTGATACATGCATTATTTATACAGCATTACTCAACAGTAGCAAAATAACAATAAAGTTAAGTATATAACTAAAAATAGAGAAAAAACATACTGTAAACATGAACATAAATTTAAAGATAAAGATAAAGATGCAGATGCAGGTAAGGATAAAGTTAACGTTAAAGATAAAGATAGAGATAAAGATAGAGATAGAGATAAAGACAAAGATAGGGATAAAGATAAAGATAAGGACAAAGACAAGGATAAAGATAAAGTTAAAGATAAAGATGAAGATAAAGATAAAGATAAGGGTAAGGATAAATATAAAGACAGAGATAGAGATAAAGATGAATAAAAAGATAAAGTGGAAGAAAAAGATAAAGACAAAGATAAGTATAGAGTTAAAGATGAAGTTAGAGATAAAGATAAAAATAAAGATAAAGATAAGGATAAAGACAAGGATAAAGATAAACATAAAGTGAAAGATATCGATATAGTTAAAGAAATAAATGAAGATGACGATAAAGATAAAGACGAAGATAAAGGTTAAGACAGAGATAAAGACAAAGATAAAGATAAAGAGAAAGTGAACGACAAAGATAAAAAATGAAAATTGAGATAAACATGAAGATAAAGATAAACATGAAGATAAAGATCAAAATAACGATAACGATGATAATAAATGATAATAATATTCATATTGATATTGATATTGATGGAGATCGAGATGAAGATGAACACGATGATGATAAAGACAAAGACTAAGATTAAGGGGTGATTACACGAGACCGGTCCGAAGTCAGAAACGTTCGGCTTCAGTTTGGGTCGCATAGAAATTATTGTAAAAAGTATTGTCCCATTACACGAGACCAGTTCAAAAAAATGTTTCAGGTCGGTTTGCCTCGATCCGTCTGTTGAACCTAACTGAGAATCTCACCCCGATCTGTAGTCAGAATGGTAAGTCAGTTTTCTTCATGTAAACCCAAACTCAATATCAGACCGGTACAATGTACCCTCGTTCCCAGTGTTCACTCGGATATAAATAACTTTGGCTATGCGCAGGATTGTAGCAAATAAGATGATGCAGAAACGCTGCTATATGTCGCTATCCATAACCCATGTTTCTTCGATTTAGCTGGAAATGTAGTTGCAAGTCCTGCGCGATTACAGTCGACAAATGACTGGTAGGCAGTTTTCTGGGCTGCCAAACAAGAGCAGGGCAACGACGGAGTTGATATCTAATGTACTGAATTTTATACCCCGGTGACAGTTTTTTAGTTAAAATTTTCCTTTCACTTTATTCGCGGTCCTGATCAGTGTGTCCTGTCCAGTCAGGATGTAGGTACCGGTCTCATGTGATCTTAGCTGTGCCGGCTTGACTCAAGGTGAACCAGTGATGAGGACGAAGAAATATCATGCGATATTATAATAATAATCATCATCATCATCATCATTATAATTTATTTAGACACGGTAAAATCTTCAGTAGATGAATACAAAGATAATATAAAACAAAAGATGTAATATAGTATAATAAATATAAGTATAAAAGTGATAATAGTCATAAAAGTAAGACTGTTTTAAATCTGCTTCTAATAATTTTTCTAATACTAATACTAATTAAAATTAAATCTGATACTATTTTACAAGACTGCCGTGTGTAAGTCCGAATCAGTTATAATATACGCGGTCGATATTCCTTTTAAATTGTCCGAGTGATTCAATTGCACGAATATTCTGTGGTACGTTGTTGTACTTACCACTGTAACTAACACTGTAACAGTACTTGTTAAATCTTAGTACTGTTGTACCACCACTGTAACTAAATATTCGTTTGCAGTAATTCGTACGTGGTTCAGGTAAATTTAGTATTTTTTCGGAATTCCTCAAGTTATACTATGTGCTATGAAATATAAATAAGTTTTGAAAATATTGTGGAGTACCCTACGTTTATTAATAGTTTTAAACATTAGGATTGCTTTGAGTTTTTTTTTTTCGGCGTGGAAAAACAGAATATCTATTGAGGACATACAGTATATTATCATCATTAAATTTACTTACATGCGAAGTCTCACAGACGGATGTTGTTCCGTTGGCATTTCTACCAAAGTAGTCACAAATTTACGAATGAGGTAGTCACGTTTTTCCATAACAACAAAAATAAGCGACAGCAAACTGTTCATTAATCCTTCCATTTCTGTGAAGAGCAACACGAAATATGATTAAAATACGATAACTATGTAAACTTTAATTATATGTGGATGTAAACTACGTCTCGAAAGATCAGTTTACTTTGTTCAACATTCATTAAAGCAACACGTCAACATGTTGATCAAGACGTTGCTCTGCAATGTTGACAGGAGTAAACTCAACATTATGTTGATGAAGTAATCATGTTTATTTTTTCTCAAAATGTGTTGATGTGTTGTAGATGATGAACCAATCTCCATCACAAGTGCTCTTATTTTATTTTCTGCTGAATAAAATAAGACGATAACCCTAAAGCAAGCCAAGGTGGATACAATGTTGGCATTACAATTTATGTACATAAATTGAACAGGCTAGCAAATAATGTTGTCACTTTGATACTGTACTGTACCTTCCAACAACCTGAGTGTGCACCTACCTGACTCAGTGCAAGCCTTCAAACAATCAGTGCAAACACTAAAAATTTGTGAGAGATTTTCACTTAAGTCATCTGATTCTTCTTCATCAAAGCTTGCCCCAATTGATGAAAGGTAACTTCGAAGCTCACCAACCTAATAGGGGAAAAAAGTTATTGCCGGTACCAAAACAAATAAACAAGTTGAGCACTGGTTTTTCTCATACTTAGTAGAACAATGCAACATCGAGGAAGTTCTGGGATGTTTATCAAGCTCAAATTAACCTCACAAAAAATACTCTTGAGCCCCAAACAAAGATTGAACCAGCAACCTTCTGACAACCGGTAAGATGCTCTAACTATTGAGCTACCGAGGCTCAGATGGTGATCTAAGGTGTGTCCACATTTCAAATATCGGCTGTAAAACACTTTCAAGTTTGTCACATTCCATGCCATTGAAAGTCATGGGATGATGCATTCAACTTTTGTTCCCACTGCCCAACATGCATGATTAGGTTCTATGACCTTAAGGACCCACTATCCAAAATGTAGTCAGGAATACATAAGAGTACAGCTAGTACTAGTTCAGTTTAAGAGACTCACCTAGCCATTGACATTCGCAGTTGGCTCAACAACGTTACCAATTTGCGGCTGGAAATGTAAATGCAGCCATGACCACGGTCAATGGCCTTACTCTATGTAGATATAATCACTTCACAAAAGATAAAGAAATTCTATAACCCATAGCAATCCTAATCCTAACCCTAACTAAATACATGTCGTTATAACATTTTTAACAACTCCATTTTTCCTTACTTTGTGTCTGTCAAAATTTTCTAGGGGTGCACCGGATAGTGTTTTTATATAGCCGGCCGGATACCGGATTTACCGAATAATTGAAAAAAATCCGGCCGGATACCGGTATTTTGGATGAAAAGCTCGCACTTGCCACAAATCAATCAATTATTACCCAAATTAGGCTTGGATTGAGAGGAGAAAAATTAAAACTTTACACTGAAGTTCAAATATGATTTGTCTTTTTTTGCAAGTAATTAATTTAAAACATTACTTGTTCACTGGCGTTTATAATTATTACAAGCATTAATTAGACAAGTTACGAGTTGCAACTTGCAAATTGCGGAAAAATACAACAGAACTGAAGATGAACATGAAGATGAAACTACTTTTCATTCGTCACAATGCAAGACAATGCCACTATATAACAAACTAGAGTGGGACTACAAACAACTTTGTGTAAAATGGTTGTTATGCGCATCAAAATGTGTCACTTATTGAGATTGTTATGAAGTAACAGACGATTATCTTCTGTTTATTTGTTAAAAAATAACGTTAGAACAGAACACGAGTTTACATTGTTTCTTCTATTAATGTCTGTTGTTAGTATGGTACAAGTAACACAAATTGACAATTGTCTTCAGAAAAGCAAATTATCCGGTATCCGGCCGGATATAAGAAAATAACCGGCCGGATACCGGATAGTCCCATTACCATACTATCCGGCCGAATACAATATCCGGTGCACCCCTAAAATTTTCCCGTCATATCTCACTTCATCCCCTCGCCCACCGCGCGAATCGCGGTGCAAAAGTACTAACCTCGACGTGCGAGGAGTCCTTTTACATGCATGCTGAGTAGGAAGAAAAATTTCCGCAGTTTTTTAATTAAGGACATCTTAGTTACTAGACTATTTATGACTTGAAAGAACGGTTCTAAAACTCAGCCCTTTGGATAATGCATTGGCCAACTGATCATATTCTGTAGCAACGCTTAGACTTGGTTCTTTATCATGAATATGAACAAAGACGTTATTGGAACTCGTTTGTTGCCAGGACATATGCGTTAAGCGACTAAAGTGTAAACGATACTCTTCGCTGAAGTTGAATCGATGCTGATTTGTATGAATCGAGACTTTTCACGTTATAGTAATCACTTAGGCTGAATTAGCTGATCTAGACAATCACAGGTACGTCTGAATCGAGTAGCTTTGAAATACAAGTTTTGCCAACGGAATAGTTTTGAGCAACTTTCAATAGTGGCTTCCCGACTTCATTCTTCCCAAAGGGAGACTTTTTGGTTCAAATATTATCGCCTAGATTTTGCTGGTGTTTAATGGCAAAGTAGAATGTAGATTCTGGTTCATCAGGACGATGGCTTTTGAATATTTTGTAGTAGTTATCCGGACTGCGTTCATGGTCAATTGTTCGAGAAGTGGAATAAAACACTCAGCGTCCCGAAGACTTGTTCTGGGCTGAGAGTCTTTGGATCCTTTCTCTGCTTTTCACACAAGGATTTCATCGCCTTTTTCAGGATCGTTTTCCCTGCGAAATGTCGCTCCACTGAAGGCAATCGAATCTATTTATGGCTTGTAAATAAGAATGAAAGGGAAACAGCCACCAGGAAACACGCCGAAAAGTTACTAATTTTTGTAAATCATTCTATCCTTCGTTGAAAATGTTGTCCGCTTCAGTCTTTCTCAATTCTCGGGGGGTTGTGGGTGATTACCTTTACCATGTTCGACCAGTAATGCTTTCATCAGGATTTTAACACCTCCGGAGAAAGTTTAAAAGTTTAAAGCCGATTTCTTTCAGCCTATTCACTGTTCAACCCTTTGTGTTCAGGTGCCGCTGAATGCTTTGTTGAAAATACATAAGAGTTGAAGGTTTGTACCCTACGTCATTTTTCTCTTTTACCAAAGTATTACAATAGGAAAAAGTACGCATTTTACTTCTCTTTACTCGTTATTCTCTCGACAAAACATGCACAAGGTTTGCTTGTCATATTTTGTTGTATGTTTTGTATTTTCTGATTTTTGGTCAGCAATAAAAATGTAGAACTCCTTCATATTTTCTTCGTTTATATCGTCGGTTTCGTAATTCGTTTCATGTTCGTCACCAAAGTCTTTTACCTCCGGATGAATACTTAGCGTAAGTATTCATCATAGTACTTCTACTAAAAATTTGTAATTAACTTTGAGATAATGTAAGATTTGTCAGTTTTTTAATACAAAAAATACCAAAAATATTTTTTTTTCCAATCATAAGCTATCGGTAATGTTGGTATCCGACCGTTAACATAAGGGAATGCTCCGCTTTTAAGACGGAAAGTGTTGCCATCTACTAAATTGTCTTTCTTCAAAGTGGAAAAAAGTGATAAGTTTCATCCTAAAACGACACGAAATACCTCAAGATCGCAACTAATGCAGGGTCTTGATACGAACATCCATTGTTCAGCAGTAGAATTGTCAGAATGGAACTCTATCATTTATTAAACCGTTAAAGGTTATTCTCACCAAACGTTTTGTTTTAATAAAACAGAGTCGAAATTTTAAACGTAAATATGACGACCAACAGTTTAAATATAAAACAATTTTCAGTTTGGGTGGTTAGTATCCGTGTCCAAATGTTGTTTTTCTTGTATTGCATACCCTCTTCCAGTTATAGTAAGGACGATTTGTCTTTTTGACAACTTTGAAAAATTATCAATGTTACTTGGATTCTCGAGAGATATATTGGAAGGGTGGGCGAGGATTTGTTGCGTACACGTATTTCTAGTCCAACGATTTATTGAGCCAGCAATACTGGTCAGCATCTAAGTGCATCAGCTAAACTGCAAACCAGCCATACAGCTACCAGTAGTGTACTGTAAGTATTTTTTGACTATTTTATGCACACGAAGTCGCACATTTCCAAAAATTGTTACTCAGTTTTCCTCAACTCCAGCACACTATTACTAGAAATACGTGTACGCAACAAACCCTCGCACACCCTTTGTGTAAGATTGATAATGTTTCAAAATTGTCAAAAACTTTAAACTTTAACCTTTGATAAGCAAATCGTCCGTCTTACAAATCGTCCTCTTTAAAAAAAAAATAACAAGCCCTAAAAGATTCGGCCACAAAATAACGACGAGAAGAATTGGAAATTTTTTATACATAAATTGCTAAACGTCATAATTACATTTAAAATTTTCAGTCCTGCTTTGAAACGTTTGGTGAGATTGAATTTTAGCGGATTAAAAATGTTTAAGTTCCCAATAATTACATAACGACACAAAAAGATCATGTTTTTCCTCATGTCCCAAATTCCATATTGTCATTCTACTTTACTTTCATTATGTTACCTAGTTTACACTATCGACATATAGACAATAACTGAATGCCTTTTGTTTTCACGTGACAACGTTATCTCGTTATTCTGCTTAGTGTAAACCAGGCTTAAAAGATATATTCTCACAATTAAAACAATGAATGCTTGGACCAAGACTCTAAATTAGATGCTTGCTTGTAGTATATCATGTGGTTTTCCACTTACACTTCTCACTCAATTCGCCTTATAGTCAGATTTTTCATTGCACGGCCAGACTGTCCGTCTTAAAAGCAGATCGTTCTCACAACAGGTCACAAGTCGGACAGCAACACTACGGACAGCTTATGACTGAAAACTCTTTCGACATTTTGTCGTTAAAAGATTGAGGAATTCTACGTTATCTCAAAATTGGTCACAAAAGTCTAGCAGGTACTGTCATAAAGATTTATGCTGTTCATCCAGAGATACAAAATTTTCATGACGAAGGTGAAACGAATTACGAAATCAACAAAGAAAACATGAACGAGTTCTGCACTTCTACTGCATTACTGCAGAGCACAAACCGGAAAATACAAAACAGAAAACAAAACACGACAATCAAACCTGGTAAAACTTTTGTCGACAGACGAATGAGCAGGGAGAAGTAAAAAACGTAGCTTTTTAGCGGGTTAAACCTGCTTATGTTCACTTTCGAAGAAGTAAAATAGAAAAATGGTGAAGCGCATAAACCCGCAACTCTAACGGCTTTTCAACAAAGTATTTACTGACACCTCAAAAGGGATCAAAGGCAAATTTGCTGACTGAAGAAGAGTTTAAACTTTCTCGATAAGTTTTAAAATACACAAGAAAGCAGTTGCTGGTCGAATATCCGCAAGGAGATAACAGGTACAAGAAGTGTCCCTTGGGGAAGAACGATGTTGGGAAGCTATTTTCGAAAGCTGCTCAAAACAACGGTCTGCAAGGAAGATCAACGAACCATTCTGATTGCAAAACCTGCATTTCAACGCTTCTAGATTTAGACGTACCTGTGATTTATGTAGCACAGCTAAGTGCATGGTTACCAGAACATGAAAAGTTTCGATTCACACAAATCAGCATCTATTCAATATCAGTGAAGAATGTCGTAAACAGTGAGTTACTCAGCAAATGTCTAGCTAACAAGTGCCAGCTCGGAGTTCCCTTATGAATAGTTTTTGTCGAAATTCATCAAGAGGAACCAACTTAATGCTTCGCCACAAAAAGTGATAAGTTGGGCAAATTCTCTGGAGCTAAGTTAAAAAACTGCTCTTTCAACATCCGAATCGTGAATTGTCCAGTAAATAAGATGGCCTCAATAAGTTAAGCCATTCGCAACTGCCAAGCACTTAGCCTTTCGTTCTTGCTTCCATATTTACCCATTTAAAAGTTTATTTACTGGCTTCAGTTTTCATAAGTTGTAAACAACTCCGGACAGGTGCAAGCAAACCCAAAAAGAACGAGATAAATATCCTTAAATCCGGAGCTCAGTCTCCCAATTTTGCACTCGCTATTGTGTGTGGAATCCACAGACATATACTTTTATAACATAGATTTAATATAACGCCGCTTCTGATTGGCTGTCATGCGTGTTCCACATCTTGATGGAGCACGGAAAAAAGCGCGGGAAAACGTTCCGAAAAAAATTCTTGAGAAAATTATTATTAAACGGTTAAAAAAGTGAGTTATTCCTTAAATGGCGAAGAAAAACATCGACACCTGGGAGAAGATAACAGATTTTGACATTCGTGCTGGACTTTGGTGTGGAAGAAATGTTTCAGTCTTTAGTAAACAAGCAAAACAGCGAATCTACTCGACCAACGAAACGTTTCGCCTCTTTCTCCAAAGACTACATAGAGATACATACAATTTTAGCAAACACGAGAACACTCGGTGAAAACAAAAAGAACAATAAATTGGTCTGTGACAACATTTCAATGAAGGTGGAGGGCATGGAATAATTATACTTAGTAAACAAAAGCGGTTCAGTCAACAAACTGCACACAGAAAACAAAACACGGAAGCACATCCTGTGACATACATCAATTTAAAGCCATAATAGACGAAATTTTAAACTACATATAAAAAGAACAACATTGAAATAAGTACCTAATACCTTCTCTCAAACTGTCTGTTATGTTTTCTTTCTTCAATAACCTCAGTTTGATCCATAAAAAAGCACTTCTATTTCAGAATCATCCTCAAGGTATTATGAAACGAAACTTCACAATTAACCTACACTGCCGAAGTCAACTGAAAAATGTTGACTCGAGCGGGATTTGAACTCGCACCTTCGGGATACCGGTCCGCCGCTGTACCTGTTGAGCTATCGAGTCCACAGAAATAGAAATATTCTGAAATAGAATTGAAACACTGCACATCAATCCTCATGGATAGCGTTAAGTTGTCGCGAGAATATCTCGTGCACTTAAATTGGATAAAAACTCGCCTCCAATCCCTGTGGACTCAATAGCTCAACAGATAGAGCGGCGGACCGGTATCCCGAAGGTGCGAATTCAAATCTCGCTCGAGTCAACATTTTTCAGTTCATTTCGGCAGTGTAGCTTAATTGTGAAGTTTCGTTTCAAAAAAGCACTTGCTTCGTGAGTAATTATTTAGGAAAGAAATCGAAGCCCGAGGCCTTGAGGATCACTTGATGCTTAAGCGACCAATCAAAAAGTTTCGAATTTTCGGCTTACGTAAGGAGAGAGCAATTTTTAGTCAGCAAAACAAAGCTTGTTTCCGTTATTTTGTACGTGATTCTATGTAATAAAAGAAATGGTTCATGATTTGGTGTGCTCCATTGAGTTATGGATCCACTTGGGAATTTGGGGGAGCACACAAAAATCTAGAGTTGCTCTCGGCTATCGCATCGAGCAACTCTTACGCTTTTTTCGTGCTCTCCCAACCTCCTGCGTACATCCACAACTCAATGGAGAACGCCAAATCATGAACCATTTCTTTAATGTACAAACACACAAACGCACTGCAGAATTTTTTACCCTAGTCTCCGCGTGTGTAAATGATTCCACGCACGTAGAGATTTGTACCCTCGCACCGCGCTTCACGAAGTGGGCGGGGGGATTAATTATTAGGTTTTAGAAACACTCAGTTGCATAAGTGGCACGACTTATTTTGCATTTCCTTGTTGACAAAGAGTGTAGGATTTTGGTCCTAGGAAAGTCTGAACTTGGCTTTTGGGAAAAACTGTACAGCACCTGCCAACTGTGTAATGACTGACACAGTTTAACATCAAAACTGGCCACAACAGGTGAGAGGAATCCAACCTCTTACCCAGGGTCTCTACTCAGCACTGAGAGCAAGGTCGACAGGAATCCTCATTTATATCACTAAAGCTTAGGTCTGGTCACTAACCCCAATTGTAATGTCATCAAGATATAATTTTACAATGTTATGATTGTTGCAAACTGTACAACTGCATGCTGGCCAGGGCTGCCGAGAAAAATTTTGGGCCCCTGGTCAAGACCAAATTTGTGGGCCCCTCCTACCAAAGATTTGTCGTATTTTATCAAGCACAGACTTCAGGACCCAAAAGAGGCCCCATGGAATTGATACAGGGCACCTAGTGGGTCATGGCCATGGCAGTGAAAAAGCCATAACAGCCCTCATGGCAAGGAAAAGCCATAAAGGGGGCCCCCAAGCCAGTGAAAACTGCATAAAGAGCCCCCATGGCAATAATAAAGCCATAAAGGGCCCCACCACAGTGACAAAGCCATAAAGCCCCTTATTTATTTTCTAATAAAGCAACCCCTCAAGAGAGGTTCTTTAGCTTATTGATACAACAGTGATAAAGCCATTAAGGGCCCAAGGGGTCCAATGGCATTAAAAATGGCCTCCACAACATTGAAAAAGCAATAAAAGGTCCTTGAGGCAGGGATAAAGACATAAAGGGGCCCTATGGCAGTGATAAAGCCAAATGCAACATAATTAATAATGCTAACACTTCAGCTATCACATGTTATGAAGCTGAACTTATCGATAATGCATAAAATATTCTTTTGCTTCTTAAAAATTGGGCCTCCCTTTGGCCATTGGCCCCTGGTCAACAACCACACTGACCCTTCCTCTCATCAGGCCTGATGATGGAATACAGGTATTGAAACATGATGCACATGCACTGCGTGCTTTTGGAAAATAGATATATATATATATTATTAACATAGTATAGCTTCTGGTCAATCCTAATTATACTGTTACTGAAATTTAGTAGTACATCAATCTAATAAAGTTTCCCTTGAGTAGCAGAGTACAAATTACTTTTTTGCTGTTCATTACCACAAAATATATATACTATCATTAATACAAACCTCAAACTCATAAATGCAAAAATGCATTCATTTTAATGAATCAACAATCATCAATGCTTTTGTCACAATCAATTAAAATTTTTGTATAGAAGGTGACATTCATTAGCATAGATATGCAACCATGTGTATCAAAGAGCAATCTATGGCCACAACAGACGACCATTAACACCATTCTACTTTTCACTAGGAAAAATAAAATTTCACTTACAGAGGGTATTTCTCCAATCTGTTGGAGGGTTGAGTTGAGGTTTTATCAAATTCAGACATGTATAAAAGATAAGGGAATAAAACTGTCATAGTTTGTACACAAACTGAATTCAGTTAGACAGTTCAAACCTCTTTTATTTCGCCAATATGTCAATGACTGTTTTGCTGTTTTTTGTTCAGCCGACCATGTTCTATGTGTTTGGCTGAGACCTTTCAAGGCTATCTTAACTCACAACATTGAAATATGTTTTGTAGTGGGATAGAGAATAGTTGTATTCTACCTTTCTTGAATGTCTTAATTGATCACACACACATCTTTCAACCTTTGTTTATCAGAAACCCACGTTCACCAGTTTGTTTATAAATTTTGATAGTTTTATTCCTTTATCTTTTAAACGTGGTTTCGTCTGCACCTTCACTTAACTAATATTATGAAACTTTCTCATCATACCACATTTTTCCTGACAAGTATAATTTCAAGGCAGCTGTTAACCAACTTTAGTTCACAGCACTTTGCTAGCACACATCAACTTTTACCTTTTAGACAAAACGTATTTTGCAGTCAAAGCTTGCAATACATGCCAAAGCTGGACTGCATGAGAGCATTGTACTCAAAGCTTTATTTAACTGCAGAACAGTTTGTTTGTTTTTTCCTGGGACATGAAAGTTGATGCATGTTAACAGTGCTGTGAACTAAAATGCATGAAAATTAAGATTCCATTTTGTCCCTCCAATAGACTTGACAACTGTCTTCAGTTGCATAATTCAATGTTGTGAGTTAAAACAGTTCTGGAAGGGCTCAGCAGAACAGAGCAGAACATGGTAAGTAGAGCATTTTACATAGCAAAACAGCCATCAAAATATTGGCAAAATAAAAGAGGTTCAAACTGTCAAACCAATTTCAGTTTATGTACAAATCATGATAGTTTTATTCCATTATTTTTTTATAAATTTCGGGATTCCATATAACCTTACATGTTGACCCAGCAACAGACCAGAGAAATATCTTGCATAATTGAATTTTTGTTCTCCCTAATGTATAGTAGAATAGTGTTAATGGTTGTCTGTTGTCACTATAGAAAGCCCTTTTTGATGCAAATGGTTGCATATCTATGCTAATGAATGTCATATTCTATGCAAAAATGTCAATTGAAAGTGACAGATGGGTTAATGAATGTCAATTGAATAAAACAAATGTATTTTTGCATTAACGAGTTTGAAGTTGGCATTAATGTTAGCATATTTTCTGGTAATGAACAGCAAAAGGTGTTATTAGTGGCTGTAGTCCATTGCAAAGCACAATTCAAGTGAAAATGGGAAAATGCACAGCATAAAAACTAAAAGAACATTCTATCATTTTAAATCATTTATGTCTTTTTCACATTCATTCCAATAAGGTGGTCTGAGACAGAGGCAAACTGACAAGCTGACTTGGTTGCCAGATTTGACAAAAGAATGGTTACATGTACATGGGAAACAGCATGCGAGAGACTGAAATGGGAACTTTGGTATGTTCATGGCACATCTGCACATTGCCTTTCACAAGCTATGAAAACGTTTCCAGTTTTCCAAACTGAAAATGACAAAACCGTAGCAAAACTCAACAGTACAGAGCTTTAATTGTGCACACAAACTTGCATTAATCTTCAAAGTAAACTGGTTTGTAAGCATAAATAATCTTTTAGTAACACTATGGAAACTAAATATTGCTTATCGCTAAGTAGTGGAATTAGTAAAACAACATAAAAAATTGTCTAAGCCACCAGTTGGGCTGATTTGCATGCCAACTTTTTTGTGAAGCTATTCTGACTCCATAATTCATACTCTGAGTAGTATGGTACATTTGCAGAAATGTACCTTGTAGGATTGTCCAAATGAGGCTGACTACTTGTGAGTTAAAAGTTTTAAAAACTTTATGCTCCAGATGGGCTTTAGTCAGTAGTTAATTAGACATTGAGCATTTATGTTTGATTCTAATGATCAGATATATATGGGAAAAAGTTTTTCAAGTTTAATGAATTGGTAAATATAACTAAACATTTTTTATACAAATTCTCACAGAATAAACTTTCCCCTTGCAACCCTGAAATCTTCCCAAAGGCAGAAATTTCCCCCTGATTATGAATTGTTGTTCTACCAACCAGTGGTTTCAGGGAAGGTTCATTTGTGCCTGTTGGTTGCCTTCCCAAATTTAGATAATTTTAGAACAATGATTCAATACCCTAAAAAATCCTAAGCAACCAGCCCAAGTCCATGTTTATTCCATTTCATAAGTTCCTTAAGGCCGATTCACACAATATGATGGTTGAATACAATTGTTCACTTAGATGATAACAATAAACTCAGGGGAGCCTTTGGCATGGTATGCACTCCCACATTACAGAGCAAATTACGGAACATACAAATTGTGCTGTTGAGACATTATTATATACACAGGGATGAACAATCGTATGCAGTAATTTTATCATGTAAATGGGCCCTAAAGTTTAAAAAATCAGTGCTGTAACCGGTTATGAGGCATGGTAGATCTGGCACACAAACTCTACCTGGCCACTCTAATGTCCAAAAACCATGACCAGCCGACAACTTCAAAAAGTATAAAATATGTAGAGCATCATATTTATCAACCACTTAAAGATTAGGCATTCCCACCATTGCAGGTCTACAAGATAACATATATAAGTGTTCGAGATACACCCCTCTCATATCGTTCCTAGATATCGATTTACTAAATTTTACTTAGGGCCCATAAAGGAGTCCCAAAAAGAATTGTCCTGGTTAAGCCCGTGCAACGAATTCTTATTTACAGCACAGTTGAATCTTTGACCTCCCATACTCACAACGCCCAAAATCACATTGCCGTTCATTTCAGCAATTCTAATTTTTAAATTTATTGGTTACTGGTTATCCTTAGTTTAAGTATTAATTTACTTCGTGAAAATCATTAAAGATTTAAACAACACTACTTCACATTTTTGACAACATCAAAACACCAATACATACTTGATCTTTCTCAGCAATGCCAATAAACACTGGTAAAACTGGATCCATGTTTACCAAGACTCTTTAAACTTTGGGGAAAGAAAAATCTAAAGCAAATTCCAAATAGATTCAATTCTTCCCCACGTTACTTCTGCTGGTTATACCGATACGTACGGTAAATTGTACAGCGGTCTTGTTCTTGCCATCAATCTGATCCTGAACTCCCCAGTAAATGTAAGATCACGAGGGAATAAACTGTAGCTTCTGAAAATTTGCCCGAAGCCCCGAACTGCTGCTTTTAGCAATCTACTAATTTATTACTCATGCCATGTGAAAATTCTTAACATAAAAATATTCTGCCGTCAAGTAATGGAATTTTTGACGCAAAATGAAGATGAGAGCCCAGCTCAAAATTCGGAGATGGAATGTCATCACACTCAGGAATTGGACAGAAACACACGAACAAAGTTTAATAGAAGTTTACTGACGTTTCATTGCCGACGCGCAGCATTTTCAAAGTAATTAACAGATCGAAATGTTAAGATAATTATATTTACAAAAGGCATCACATTAAGACTAAAGCCAGTAAGAATAAGCAAGGTGAAAGATGAGACGAGACAAGTAGAGGAAGGAGAGAATTAGAACAAGGCAAGAGCAACGGAAGTGATGTTTTCATTAAGAGAAGGTTTATGTTTATTGATGAGTAGACTTTCTCTGATATGTAATTCAAAAGGTGAATTGCAAAAAGAAAGAACAGAGAAGTCATGAAAGGAGATGGAGTGGTTAGTTTCGGTTGAATGTGTAAGACTGCTAGAACGTGAAGGATGTGAAACTTTCTTGCCAGTTAAAGACATCATTCCCATGTGTTCTGAAATACGTGTGTGTAAGTGACGGCTTGTTTGCCCAACATACAACGCTGCGCAGCATTGACACTTAAATTGATAAACTACATGCGATTTCAGAAACTTGGAAATAGGGTCTTTGAACTGGGAGAAAGTTGAGAAACGTTTACCAGGTTTTAATACGACACGGAGGTCTATTGGAGGGAATCATTATTTATCGGTAATAATCTTGGCTATTGATTTTCCGGGCGGAAAGCGCAATCGCAATATAAAGATCAGAGCACTGATCTAAAAAATAGGACTGGATCGAGCAGCCACTGTTCAATAAGTGAAGCCAGAAAGGCAGCCGTGGCGGTCATCTTTTCAAGGTGTGCCGTATATTTTGTATAGGTTGCATCGAAGAAGTTGGAGGAGAACATTCAACGTGTGTAAGTTCTTGGCGTATAATTGTCAAATTTTAAATGAAAATATGCCAAGGAGAGACAACAGCCTTTAAAATTGTCCGATTTTCTTTAAAATTACTGATTTTCCCGTGATAAATAATGGACTATTGAGCAACTAGTGATCGTGTTGGTGGCGTGTACTGCACTTCGAGACCTACTGCATAGTCTACGTACTGTGGAGACCAGAGATTTTTCCTTTTACAGTGCCAGGTTTTATAGATGGAAAAGGCTGTGGTTGTTTGGCGTTCCTAAGCCACAAAATTTTAACAGATTCAAGAAGGTTTCATGGGCCACATCTAGACAGCAAGCTGCCAATTGAAGATTCCTGGACTGTACTATGACATGTAATTTGTTAAACTGGTCTCCAGTATGCTAAAGCAATTTATTAACAGTTTTACCACAATTCACAGGTGGCTGTTTCAGTTATGCTTGCTTCATTGACATTTGGATTTTTAAACTTTGATGAACCTTTAAATGAACTGCTCTACACAGTCATTTGAAACAGGAAAATGTTTCTCAGGATTAGAATTGCATTTGGTAAAAAATCTTTGTACTTTGCACATATTTGCAATATAATGTTTTAATGCCATTGCTTTAGCAATTTCTAAAGAAATATACCATTAAAATAGATATTGATGGTATTTGAGGCAAATTTTGCTTTGACAACACTTGCCATTTAAAGGTGTCTAAAGGTTTAGTTATATGAAGTAATTTTAATTTTTCAATGCAGTTGGATTTAGAGTTGTGTTGAAACTGTTTTGCTGTTGATCTATGAAACGAATTGTACAAGTTCAATTCAAATATACACAATAAAAGCAACCAACCACCTTGTTCTAACTGATGTTGCATTTTGGTTTGTGAGAAAAGTAGCTCATTCAGAGGGGTGCCATGAATTTGACATTTAACTAAGGGTGAAGATATTTTTTAGCCAGTTTGTAAAGTTTAAGTTTGTCTTCTGTTAATGTTGATTCTTGAAGTGCCATAGTTCATTCCTCAAACTGTGTAAGTTGTTCACTTGTTAAAGCAGGACTAATTGGTGGAATGTCCACTGAACTGTCATCAAGTGGGATAGGTCCATCCCAGTCAATACCATACTTGTCAGTTACTTCAGTAGGATTGGTACCCTTCTTCAGATGTCATCAACAAACCTTGGACACAAAGCTGAAGGGGTGTATAGTTGTTTGCTGTGGACATGGGATGTCTCAACATGGCAGCAAACCATTCATCCAAACAATGGTTTATGCCATGAAGGATTGCATAATATAAGCACCATAAGTCATTCTCTTCTTAAGAGTCCAAGATATTCAGATCCTCCATTAATGAAAACAGCTTGTGGTAATTCTTTAAAACATCCTTAAATACATCCCACCAGAGGTGCTCAATTTGTTGATTGTGCATGCTCTTACCCACAAGAGCTGACCCCTTACCTGGACCACAAGTGTTTAACTTATTGTTTATGATTTTAGAAATGTGAGAGCTTGGATATAACTTAAGAGAAATGAAAGATTGTCAAGCTCTATACTCAGAAAATGATTTCTGAGCCCCAGATGGGGATTGAACCCGCAACCTGATGAATGGTGAGACGCTCTAACCATTGAGCTACCAAGACTCAGATCACCAAGACTCACCATCTGAGTCTTGGTCGCTCAATGGTTAGAGCGTCTCACCGTTCATCAGGTTGCGGGTTCAATCCCCATCTGGGGCTCAGAAATCATTTTCTGAGTATAGAGCTTGACGATCTTTCATTTCTCTTAAATGTTTAACTTATTCTTGACAACATCCACATTTTCAATTCCCTGACAACATCACACTTGGTTCTGGAGGGCAATCCCCAGTTTTCTACTTCTTTTATGAAATTTTAGAATACTGTGGCAGCTTTATTGTTAGCATTACAGGGTAAATACACAGGTGTGAAGCCGTCCTCACACCCGTGAACAACAAAACACCATTTGACAAGTTTATGATTGCCATCAAAATGCCAGAGTCCAAGTGGCCTTGTTACATTGTATACACATCGTTTAATTGCCGTGCACCATCGGGTAGCCAATCCCTGGGGATCAACTCGTGAAAGAGCTTCTCTCACACGATGTCTGGGGATGCATATACTCCTTGAGCCAAGGTGTCCCATCAACATTTTAATCCACATTTTGGATTTGTTCTTTTAGTTGCTCTCACTATGTCACCTGATTATCTTGTATTTTTGTGTAAAGGGAATGCACTGAAGAACCGTATTCTTGCATTTGTCGTTTTACAGTCCGTGAACTCGCATGAAGTAGCTCTGAAATTAAACGGATACTAAACCTGGCTTTTACAAGCATTGCGAGCTGTTCCTTGCTAACTGCATACTTTGGTCTACCTGGATATCCAGTGAAAACAGCATTTTCTCTGATGTTCATCCCTGAGCACTCTAAAATTGACCATGCACTGCTCAACAAATTGAATATTTCTTCTGGTATTCTCGTCAAGGTGTCCAAGACAATGACAAGCTCCTGAATTTCTTGAAGCTCTTCTATGTCGAAATTATCAGCACTATGAACACTAGAAACAATCTCCCTTAATTTGGATGTTATTACGTCTTTCAACTCGGCAGTGAAATCTGTCACCATGTTCGTTTGTCTTTCTGCCCTGCTCAAGGTACCAGCTACTCACACGCACATGAAATTTTGCTAGATTATGATAATAGTACAACACTGCATAATAATGCCACAGTGCATGATAATATCGAAACATTGCAAAATAATACTGAAACAGTACCTAATAATAACAAATCGGTACAAATAATGAAACATTGCACAATAATAACGAAACAGTATGCCAATACAAACCAATGCTTTATAATAAAGAAACAGTACATAATAACAAATCAACAGTGCATGATAATAACAAAGCAGTGTATAATAATAACAAAGAAATGCAAATTAATAACTAGACATTGCATGATCATGATGAACTTGGGAATAATGATAACGAAAAACTGTATAGTAATGAACCGGTAGATAACAACGAAACATGATAGTTTTGACTCTAACTTTGAACTCCTCTTTCGTGAGAGTTTACTTATTTCCAAAGACAAACCGTCTCTCAACGAAAATATCTCTTCTACACCTCTTTCTCTATTCTAATACTTTCCTCTTCCGTATGCCTGTCACTTCCTGTCAGGTTACCCAGTTTTCTATTGGTTAGCCGTCTAATAATTCCAGTATGTAAATTATAGATCCATATATATAGCTTTTTCTCACCTTTGTAAATCTAGACTCTGAAGATGTTGCACGCCACAACGAAACGTTAGTAATCATGTTTTAAAACTTTTCGAGTGGCCTCTTACTATGGTGATACATTTAAGAATTCTGAGCTGGGCTCTGATCTTTATATTGAATTATTATTGAATTCAATTAATTAATTATTATTTAGAGCCTTTGCAAGGCCAATTCCGGCATTAAGCAGACTGTCCAACCTAAGAACTTCGCAAAATCAGTATTTGACAGAAAATTTTGAAATCTTGACGTCTTGAAACACCATTTCTAGCCATCCCAGACGATAATTTCTGTGAAAAATGTTCGGCAAAATTGATTGCCATTTTGTTTTCAATAAAAAATGCCATTGTAATGAAAGACAAAGTACCGTAACTCCTCAAACTGAAACATTGATCGAGACGAAGTTCGAGAGATTGTATATTACCGACATACTAAAAAACTGCCAGTTCAATTTCTGTCCTGTTCATTCCCTTCACCTGTTTACCACTGGCGCCATTTTTAACCGGGTCCCCAAAATATATCGGCACTATTAGAATTTGACGAAAATATCTTCCTATGCTTGTTCTTCAAAGCAGATCTTAAAATCAGGATTTTTCCATTTCTCACAACATATCAGTCGGGATTCGGGATTTTCATTCAAAATCGGGATGGTTGGACAATCTGATTAAGACTTGTAGCTGTTAAGGAAGGGGCTTAAGCCCCCTAAGCCTCCCCCCTTTGGGTTCGCCACTGCCCGAAATACATGGTCATGTAGATGCTACTTGCTCCCTTGCACTTTCGTTTTCCATCACTTCCGTTAACTAATCCAAAATAAACTCAAATTTGTACGAGACTTTGTCCATCACATGAGCATACTTTGCAGCTGATCGTCGCTAGTTTTCTTTCTGTTAATCCTCGTCACAATTATGGCCGCACAAAGCGATAAAGACTGGCAATCAACCAAAAAGAAAGTCCTAGAAAGAAGCTGTTATATGTTTAACAAACCTCTGATGAGCGATATCATATTCACTTGCGGACAATCCGACACGAAGAAATTTTATGCTCACAAATATGTCCTGGCGACAAGCAGTTTGGTGTTTTATTCCATGTTTTATGAAGATTCGACGAACAAGGACAACTCGATTGATCTTCCTGAGGTCGATGAAGAAATCCTTGAAGAGTTTCTTCGTTTTTTGTACACCGATGAGTGCTCCAAGATGACGCTAGACGTTGCTATCAAATTAATGTACTTGGCCAACAAATACAATGTTGCCGCGCTTATGGAGAAATGCGTTAACTTCGCTCAAGCTGAAATATCTCCAGAAAACGTCTTTCCAGTTCTGGAAAATTCTATTAAGTATTCAGCGCAGACGTTAGTGGGTAAGTGCTGGGAATTGGTGGAGAAGAATACACGAAAAGCGCTTTCTTCAGAAGGCTTCCTTGATCTCAGCCAAGATACACTAACAAATATGGTAAATCGGGACAACCTGAGGATTGAAGAAGTTGAACTTTTCGATGCCGTTCTGAAATGGAGTGACCACAAATGTGAACTTAAGGGAAAGGAGATTACACACAAAAATCGGAGATCTGCTCTGGGTGATGCAGTGTATCAACTACGCATTCTGTCAATGACACAGGAAGAACTTTCCCGACATGTTATTCCCTCTGGGTTGTTGACAAACGACGAAAAGGATTCTATTAAGATATCTGAAACTGAACCTGCCTTAGAGAGATGGAGTTCATCAAAAAAAAGATATAGATTCATGAGATTTGTAAGATTTCCTGGAAACAATATCAAAGTCCCACGTTCTAAACGTCTTTCCTGGAAGCCGAGTCTATCTGGAAAAAACCTTAATGAAAGCACTTCCTGGAATTACTCGTCAAAGAAACCAGATAAGCTTCGATTCACTGTTGATAAACCAGTCGTTTTCCATGGAGTTCGTTTGTTTGGTTCAAAGGGCCATGAATATAAGGTTAAATTGAAATTCAATGATGAGAAAGTTCTTGACGACAAGTATCAACCCGAATACATCAGATATGGTGAGCATGGTTTCTATGGTTTTGATGTGATGTTGCAAGATCCTGTAGATATAAGCGTAAGGCAATGCAGTGCGAGCAAGTCTCGAAGTATGAAGACTGAAGCCTTCATCAGCGGGCCAAACTCACATTATGGAACCAGGGCTATGAGGAAGGTAAAAGTTGAGGATGTTTCTGTGGTATTTAGATCATGTAAAAAACAGGGAAATGGTACTGACCGTAAGCAAGGTCAATTTTGTGAAATTATACTGGGTCCTCCACGATGAGGAAAACACCATGAACGAACTGACAATATTCTGTTGTGAAATAGGTAGAAGATTGATATAGGTGGCAGGACTACTTGATCTACGGACAGTGGCCTACCTAAGGTATGGCACGTATGGCACGTGCCCTGAACGCCAGTTGAAGGGGGCACCATTGAGCAGTTTCTATTAAAGTCAGACAAGCCATCCTCGAACAGATTTCTGGATGATTACTTCGCCACTTTTTAAAAAACCGTCATTTGCAGTGGCGTATGGATAGGGGGGGGGGGTGGGAGCGCAGCGCTTCTGGCAGCACTTCCACCGGGGTGGCAATTTTGCTCTTATTAAAATGAAAAAAAAGTATGACAAATCTTCCGAAATACGAGCTACTGTATTTAATCGAATAAACGCCGCGGCTTTTATTAAATTTTGCGACTTTTTGATGCACTGCGTTTTTTCGAGAGCGATGCATTTTAAAATTAATTTAAAGAAATGAAGATCAAAAGGGTGTAGAACGTAATCTTCGGATTTTTTATTGTTGTACTGGGGAAGGGGCGGCAATTTTTGCTGGCACCCCGGGCGACATTTTAGCACCGTACGCCACTGTTTACGGAATACATTCCGGCAGATATATCTACAGTTCGAAAATTCTCATTAAGTTGGGACGAAGTTTATAGACGAGTAACCGAAAAATGAAAGACGTCAAGTAAAAATGTTGAACATTGTTAAACACTTGATGAATCGTAAGGCATTCTTTGTTTGGATGGTTTTCTTTGAGGACTGTACGATTTATGTTGAGATATATCTGTTTCTGTTTGGATGGTGCCAGGCTTATCAGGACTTTACAATTTATGCATGTTGATATGTGCATATTGTTTTTCTTTTTTCTACTTGGATTATGTCTTGCCAGGATTGTATGATTTTAAGGTAAAAAGTTAAAAGGCTGGTAACTGCCAAAACTGATCTCAAAGAATATCAACGTTTCGGGCAAAGGTCTTTACGGCAGTTATCAACCTTTTAACATTTTGCCTTATTTATCACTGTCTACGCAGTAATTTATTCTCATATCATTGCATTATTTTACGTGGATACACGGATTTTCTTGTTAAATGGCGAACTCAAAAAACTGATTTAATCAGATAAGAAAGCTTAGTTTACGCATTAACATTAATTAATCGAAGCTATCATTGTTTACCGTTAACTGTTCTTGGATGATCTTTATAGTAGTCTGTTTTAATCACAATTTCTCAAATTTTTTGTAAATTTTTAGGTTAAAGTACTTGGATTTTAGGTGCTGTTTCTTAAAAAAATAAAATAGGGAAAAAAAGACAGACAAAGTTACTTGAGTAACTTTTCATGCGGAATATTTGTTTGCTGCTTCAAAAGTGAAGTTGTTTATATCGATCGATTATTCTGGTTTATTTACAAACTGATGACATGTGTATTACGAGCAAGCCAATTTTCAAACGAATAATTTATAGTTTATTAATCAATAATTTGAACTTTTCTGGTCAATATAATAAATTGCAAATTTTTACAGTTTGCAATCGTAAACAGGCAATTCGTAATATACACAAACCGCCTGTATACCCAGCAACCATTAATTTCAACTACATGCAGTTTGACTAACTGGTTAAAAGAAAAGGAACGTTAACGATTTGAGGTCCCCTCTCTCCTATTTCAAAGATGTATATTAGACTTAAAGCTTCATTGCCTCAGGTCTCCTCGTCATGGGAACAACATTGAAATGAGAAGAAAGGTCGAAACGATGTTATTTCAGCATTATATGATCAAAAGTAACTTTTTTAAAGATGTATTGTTTGGCTGACGGGTACTTTGTTGATCAATCATTTTATAACTAAATGATTCCACGGTGGATTTGATTGACATTTCGGTAATAAGTTAATCTATAGTTGACGTCAGAATAAAGTTCAGACCGCATGTGTAGATAAAGAAGGAGTAAAGCCGACAAGATGTTCGTATCTGTAAAGGCCCATTTAGACGATAGGATTGTCGTAAACGATTGTTTATCCTGGGGTATGTAATGTTGTCCCAAAGGCATTATTCTTGCTTCCGATTTGCTTACTAATGCTTTAATACTTCCGAAAGACTTCAGTGAGTAAATCGGATACATCAGAATGAACAGTTATACGACAATCATATCGGGTACATGGGCCCTAACGGACCTATAATCTACCTTCAGTAGACTGTGAACGTGAAGATCCGTCATAGAGTAAGTGTTAATCGTTGTATTTGAGATGTACCTGTAATCACAGCAAGGTGTTTAAAGATGATTAAGTGGGTTTACCATTATTATTTTCTGATGTAGTAACTGAAATTAAATTCAGATTTCATATACCATCAAGGATTCTCTCGTTCACACCGGTGAATATTTCCGATTGTCTATTCATCATGTAACTTTGTTAATAACTGTAGTTTATATACCAATAATTCTAGTGTATACGAACTGTGAATTTAGTTACAAACCAATTTTTGTAGTTCATTAAACAATTTTAACGGCAGTATATAATGAAGTT
>JASJOG010000580.1:40000-104325 GCA_030142905.1 Heliopora coerulea | reverse complement strand
GAATTACCTGCTAATAGGGTCAGCTTAAATGATATTTTAACTTAGTGCAATGCGGTTACTTACTGATTATGCAAACAATGTTCAGTTTTCTCTTTACAGGGGAGTAAACATTTGCCCAACATACACCTTAAAATACTTCGGGTAGATGAACGCTCTTCAAGCTCGATACTCAGAAAATTGATTTCTGAGCCCCAAACGGGGATCGAACCCGCAACCTTCTGATGACCGGTTAGACGTTCTAACCATTGAGCAACCAACACTCAGATGTTGAGCTAGGGTGCAAATTCGATATATATGTGCGACCTAAGCGGAAGCCACCACACATCAGAAGGTTGCGGGTTCGATCCCCGTCTGGGGCTCAGAAATCGATTTTCTGAGTATCGAGCTTGAAGAGCGTTCATCTACCTTAATATATCCAATCTCTCGCGTTTCTCAAACATCAAACTGCTTCAATTATTATTAATGTGTGATGGCTTCCGCTTAGGTCGCACATATATATCGAATTTGCACCTTAGCGCACCATCTGAATCTCAGTAGCTCAATGGTTAGAACGTCTAACCGGTCATCAGAAGGTTGCGGGTTCGATCCCCGTCTGGGGCTCAGAAATCAATTTTCTGAGTATCGAACTTGAAGAGCGTTCATCTACCTTAATATATCCAAGCTCTCGCGTTTCTCAAACATCAAACTGCTTCAATCATTAAAATACTTCCTCAACACGCTAAATTTGTACTTAATGTTAAGTCAACCTGCGTCAATAATTTCATTTCTCGCTATAATGCAGTTGACTTGATTGAAATATCCAGTTCACCAAGAATTATCGAAAACTTAAAGAAATAAAATAAGAGAAGTTTCGGAAAATTAAATACTATAAGTGATAATCTTGACTTTTGATTTTCAAAAAGCTGCGCTCAACCGTCAATACCAACATCTACTCTGCACAGGAACACCAAAAGCGTGCCTTTGATCGCCGACACAACAACAACAAAGAAATAACTGCTGGCTCCATCGTTTATATCAAGAATCAGCGCCGTATTCATCGCATGGGTTCAAAGATGGAACCACGCTGGATTGGACCCTACTTAGTTGTGGAATCCTTGACCAAGGGACGAGTAAAACTCAAGAAAAATAAGACTGGCAAGATACTGAGCAACACCTACCATGCCAGCAACCTTAAGATTTACCAGGATGAAGGGGCTTCTCCACCACCCCAGTCCCCTGATGATTGTCCTAGTGACTCTGCCAATGACAGCCCAAAGCAAAAGACACTCAAAAGACCACGCGAAGAACCAGACAATGATGACATGTACATCTCACAGAAACACAAGCACACCAAGACTTTCAACCCACTACCAAGTTCAGGAAGGAAGTATCTTAGCACCACTCTTGGCCTTATGTTTGGTAAGGTTGTGTACTATGGACGCACAAGAGACCTTGGACAACCACGGCGTATATATAAAACCAAAGGTGATGGGAACTGCTACTTCCGCGCCATCAGCTACATCCTGACAGGATCAGAGGACAACCACTCCCTTCTCAGAGATAAAGGCATCCACCACATGAACACTGAATTGACAAAAAAACTACAGGACTACTTGAACCAAAATGTGAATGAATACGTGAACACCTCTGGCGTCTCTCGTGATGGAGTCTGGGCAACCGATGCAGAGATCATGGCCACAGCAAATCTGTTGAGTTGCGACATCGTCATCCACACAAAAGTCGGTGACTCCATGGATTGGCTGACCTATCCCGCAAGCTTCAATCTGCAGTTAACAACAGAACATGCACTTTATCTTAAAAACAAGCATGATCATTTTGATGTTGTTATCAGTGTTTAACTTTGAACATTTATATTGCAGTGAAGACTTACTAGTCTTAGAAGTTGAAGTTTCAGGACGTTATGACTTTCATTATATTATGAACAATTATATTAATTGATTATGTTACAATTGCATTATAATGTTTTTGGTATGTGCTTTTATGTTAATGTGTAAACACTACTGAGAAGTGTGGTAGTAATCTTTGATCTTTGTGGAAGTCTAATATTTTTACTGATTGAAGTTTTTCTGGTTGAAGTAATAAAAGTCTACGTGTTTAGAATTTTGAGATTTAAGTCAGGTAGCTTTCTTACTTAACTTACCTGACAAAGCTAAACCCCAAATAAAATGTTAGAAAATTAAGTAATTCTTGTGTATATCACTCAACACTACTGATATCATGGGGGTATAATCTGGCCCGAGGGGTATGAATTGGCCTAGGCCAATTTATACCCCGGAGTATAAATTGGCCTAGGCCATAATATACCCGGGGTATAATCTAGCCTAGGCCCCTTTAATCCCAGGTATAGTCCAGACTGGGGGTATACTATGGCCTGTTACACCGGGCGGAAAGCGCAATCGCAATATAAAGATCAGAGCCCAGCTCAGAATTCGTAAATGTATCGCCATAGTAAGAGGCAACTCGAAAAGTTTTAAGTCATTTACGAATTCTGAGCTGGGCTTTGATCTTTATATTACTACAAGTGATATTTACTACGTCTCAATGATTGTTTCAATGATAATTTGTACTCCTCGATTATGAACCCTTTAAGGTCCAGTGGTCCCATTTCGCTTAACAAGATCGTCCGACGTTCGCCACAATAAAAGTCTAATGTACACAACTTTTCCCGTCAGGGGATTTATTTTTACCTTTAAATTCAATGATGTCAAGCGACGTTAGATAAAATCAATAGCAATTTATAGCCATTTTTCCCAAATTCTATCATTGTGACATCATGCATTTGTTGCATCTTAGCGACAAGCAAGAAGATTTTGAATGCTTCTGTTGCAGCAGTCCCTCCAACAAATTGAGCTGTAAGTGGCCGTCCCGTATCAGCAAATACAGACAGGAGTCCACCCCAAAGGTCTTTATGTCACGATGCAGAACGGACGCGACTTTGGTGAATTACTTGCTAAACTTGCATAGTCATCTTTCGAATATGGCAAAAAGTTTCTAACGATTGAGAAGGTAAAAAGTTTCTAACGATTGAGAAGGCAAAAAGTTTCTAACGATTGAGAAGGCAAAAAGAAAGCAATTTTATCATGAAAACCCCGATGCAAAATGCAGCAGTAGTGCTTGTAAATGTGACACAGAACTGATCAGTAAAACATCAGTGGTTGAAAACAGCCTTCGTAATTCAACTATTTTTTTAATCGGCAATTTTTTCTGCCGAGGAACATAATAAATTTACCGTACGTTACTTCGGCAATCGCTTCAGCACAGTTCGGCAAACCTTTCGGCTGAACACTGTGGTCACAACTGACACTCACGCACGCACGATTGAACAAAATTGCGCCTATTCTGATGATGGCCAAATAGCAATTTTCGAACAGTATTTGCAAGAAGAATATTTAAGCAGACACTGAAAGAAGTAGTGAACCTGAAAAATCGTAATTTACCTCGGCATTTGCCGAATGCCGAGGCGAATTACGAAGACAGTGTTAATGTGTTAAACTTCTCTACCATAATTATTTACAGCACTTGATTAAGCATTACTTTCGTTTGTTTTCTTTACGAATTATTAATGAGTATTAGAAGTCCATTAGACCTGATTTTTAGTTCCGTATATTAGGGGTGCACCGGATTTAGTATCCGGCCGGATTGCCGGATATTTAATTTAGTTTTCTACAAAAATGCATTGATGGTACAAAAAGGCACAAAAGTAGCTGTTTGGTGGCTAGTTTCTACTTCATGCATTAAACCACCATAAACAAAAGGTATTAACTATCAATTGAAGATTGCAATATGTAGGATTGTGTGAAGACGTTCTTGCGCCAATTATAAAAAACGTGAAGCGTTAACTCTTTCTCCACCTATTTGTTTGGAGCCAGAAATGAGAATATGAAACTTTAAAAAATCGCCCTCGTTACGTTGTTTAATGGCTGTTTGCGTCTTCCGCTTGCTAATTGTATTTATTTTAAGATTAACTGTCGACCTTGTCAGAGATCACACCGAGCCATTGTGATAACAAATTTAGTACAAACGCTGTTTCGAATATGTGACGTTTCCGACATAGTCTAAGGCAATTCAACATATATTTCCGTGTAATAACCAATAACAGTCTCCACAGTGCAGCTCTAACAGTTACGCACGAGAGCAAGAATCTTAGGCAAAACTGAAAATGGGTGATTTATTAACGTAATTATGAATCGAATATTATGGTATCCGGTCGGATAGTAAAAATCACAATCCGGTGCAGCCCTACCGTACATTGTAGGTTGATGAGCAGAGTTCAAATATTGAAGTATTGGCGGCGTAAGATGTTTGATATTGAGGGGATTATTGCTTACGAAAAGATAGAACAGTAACGGTGCATACTCCTGACAACCCACCAGAATTTCACAAAATTCGATAAAGGAATATGTGAAGCAGCATTTCCTTCCTTTGGGGCGGCTTAGCCTCCTTGTATGAAATATTCGGAAGCAATAGTCCTCCTAGTCCCACCTATTCCGCCGCCTAAGTGCTATAGGATGACACCTTTCTGAATCCACCTTCCTGTAAGTCTGCATGTCAACGTATGTCCATAAAATGTTTACAATTACTAATTCAGGACTAAGCTAACCGCCATTTAACAACAGAGCCCTAACTGCTTATAAACTGGCTCAAAACCAAGTGATTAAAGTCATGTCCAAGAAATGTATTGTAACACTACAAGGCAGGTTTGATTTCAGCCTCTGGTCCTGTAAGAGCGTTGTCCAGCTTCACCCAAACAAGTACAGCAGTTTTTCTCCAAGTACTCCAGTTTGCTCCTGTAGTAAAACTGGATCCGCGAGGAGTGGCCCTTGCTGGACCTCTAGGGAGAATAGCTTAGGTGGATGATAGAGTTATCCAGTATAAATAAAGATACTTGACCTTAAAGGATGGATCATTAGTGAACCCAATTTCTTTTTGTTTTTTTTTGACAAACAGAAACAAAGTCTGCAAGATTTAGTAGGTAATTAAAACACCATTATTGCAAAACAGTACAGTAAAATTGTACACCAATTTCCAAAGACAGCTTCAACTATAAATGATGTCAATCACCTTGCAACTTCTTTGCATAATATTCATTGTAGTAACCAATGTGGTACACATTCAAGATAGAAAATCAAAATAGAAAAGCTGTGAAGACACAAGAAACGGCTTGTGTTTGGAGTGCATAATTGTACAAGTTTGCTGTAGAGCATTGCTTGTGACACTGTACTCAAAGACTTTGTAACAGGGTGGAGCAGTTGCTTCACAGAATATCCAAATTTTGCAATTACATCTCAGCCCCACCAAACGACTTGATTTAGTAACAATTTAAATATGGTACCTGAAATTTCACAACTGTTTTGAACGGTGCTATTCCACTTATGAAACGAAACTTCACAATTAACCTACACTGCTGAAGTCAACTGAAAAATGTTGACTCGAGCGGGATTTGAACTCGGGATTTTTCAGTTGACTTCGGCAGTGTAGGTTAATTGTGAAGTTTCGTTTCATAATACCCTGAGAATGATTCTGAAACAGAACTGAAACACTGCACATCCATCCTCATGGATAGCGTTAAGTTGTCGCGAGAATATCTCGTGCACTTAAATTGGATAAAAACTCGCCTCCAATCCCTGTGGACTCGATAGCTCAACAGGTAGAGCGGCGGACCGGTATCCCGAAGGTGCGAGTTCAAATCCCGCTCTATTCCACTTTCAGTTCCATTTTCCAAAAGTCTTGCAGTTATTTTCTATTTCTTTTCTGTTGCCCACAGTTGACTTTCCTTGGATAAGACGTATCTCATACTGGACTGATACAGCAAACCATGCAGTATTAACCGTTGAAACCTGCAACAGTGAATAAACATTCAGCTGCAATTACATTGGAAGATGAAAACAATTAAAATGTTAATAGCACATGCCATGCATCAAACAACGTTTTGGGTTCAGCTTGCAATGGATGAATTACTGACTGTCATTACAACTTTTAATTTTTACTGCTGATATAACACAGCACTGATTAATAAATCATTCGTTTTGTATTGTTGTATGCATTAAAGTTTAAAAAAAAAAATAAAACTTGACTACCATTTAATAATTGACCTGATAGAGCAGGGCCTTTACACCTTTTGCTTTTCACTAACAAGAAAAGGCTAAGGTGGCAGGAAAATTTCCAAAATTCAAATGCACTGTAGTACAGTTTGATGAATTATAGCACGATATAATTTTGTAAGAATCTAAGACCTTAAAACTTAAAATGTATAACTCAATAGTTTACAATAAATAAAAGAATTCCACCAAAAGGAGCAGGCACAGATGAAGTTAAGATCATCTGATCCTTTAAACAGTAGAATAACAAAAAGAAAATTTTAACAGTGCTCAAGGACTCATTTTCTGTTGAAAAACAAAACGATGTAGCAGAACATTGGCAACTAAAGGTGATAAGTGTTTCACTGTTGAGTACTGTCAACCAGTATTAGATCAATAAACTCTTACTCTAGCTGTTCACAAGCATGCCAACAAGTGCTGTCATCGATTCCACAACACTTAGAATAATGAATGCCTTGGCTAGAGATGATAAATGATTTTTCTAATGTCTGCAGATTTTGCAGACAGTAAACAGAACTAAAAATTCCACAGAGGGTGAAGTCGTCAGTCACAAAGCAATGTGACTTTAAAGTTTAAATCTACAGAATACAAGTGAAACTCGCAAATAAAATTTTAGCAAGGAAGTAAGATTTCAGAAAATCTGTCTTATAAAAATTACAGTCACCAAGGTAGAAGTGATTAATTTGGGCAAAAATTAAATTTTGAAGTTTGTTGCAGCATTCTCCCCAATGAAACTTTAGAGTAACTACTGCATTTTTGGACTACGAACTGCAACTTTTCTCCAAAATCTAATGACATGTGGTTTATACACCGGTGCAGTTAATGTTTGAATAAATGAAACATTTTTTACATACAAGATTTTTCTTCCATATTCTAAGAAAAACTTACAATTTACAAATCAATTTACTAATACCTATTACAACCTAAACACAGAACGACTTAACGTAACATGTTGCATTACCATTTTTGTGATTTTTATTGTATTTTTGGAACATGTGTTTAAAAATCATATGTATAACATTACCTTAAACAAGACTGTAAATATTGTACAATTTAAGAAAATATAGGACCACTCAACTTTTGGACTGTTCCACACTCTTGCATCATGTGTTGTATTTTATAAAGTGGATACTGGTGTGCAATCTTGGCAATATCTCAAAAATATTTGTTTCCCTATTTCAAATAGATTTCATGTTGAGAAGCACAGTGAAAGTTAAGCTTTTGTTATGAGTCTGAAATATTTCATCACCTGTCAGAATCTGACAAGAGCTTATTACTGTAATTGAACATGATCGAACATAAAAAACTTATTGAACATGAACATTGAAAATTTCCCATGAGTATGCATATTAAAATGTCAAATACTTTATCAAAAGTTTCAAATATTTGGATTCTTTTACAAGCTAAACTGAAGGTACAGGATAAAAAAGATCAGTTCAACTGTTGATGTGGTTTATTTAACAGTGCAATTTACCTAACTGTGGTTTATATAACGGTGTGGTTTAATGGGCACTGTTGTTCATACAACAGTGTGGTTTATTGTCCAGAAAATAGGTTATTATCAGCCTTGACAAAACCTCACTGCAGTTTTCCTTATTTTGGTCATGCTAACTGCTGGTAGGCTGCTAAGCCTTGCTTGCAGCTTTCCAGTGATTGATAATTTTGCTCAACAACTTACAGACTACATTATATTACAGGGGCCTAACAAGGAATTTTGGATAACAGATGGTAGTATCAAGGTACTATTGTGGCAATTTTGATCATTTCTAGAAAAGTAGATCTATGTATGTGGCTTTAGGAAATGAAGGCAGAAAGCTGTCTATAAAAGGACACACATGAGATCAACAGAAAGGGTAGGGGTTGCAAACCCCCAATCTTCCCCTTTAGATGCACCCCAGTAGCAGTACACTGCCTGTTTGCACCAACAATCTACTGTGACACAAGCAATGGGAACACTGACTCATGTAAGTGGACTCACGTAACTGGACTGCTGGAAAACCTCCAAAAATGTCCCCTAAACGAGGGCATCATTAACAAGTCTTTGTGTTCTTGGTTCTGAACCCTGATAAAAATTTGGGACCCGAGTTTTTACCAACAACCAACATATCAAAATCAATTGATGAAATGGCCAAGGACTTACTGTACACTTTATAAAAAAAGAAAGGTGAAACTGACAGGGTCCATGTCTGCACTAAATATAATCATCAAGGATTAGCCAGAGTGAACAGCTTAAACTGCATCCTTGCCCACTAATGAGTTAATTTCTATTTATAGGCATTCATGGAATAAAATATTCAAAAATAAATTCATCAACTAATATACATTAACATAAACAGGTTCACCGTGGCATATCATTCACTAGATTTCTTTTCTAGTTTGCAATATTTAGGTGGCTTTTTTTTTTAAATAGTTCTTGCCAGTCTTGATAGAATTTCATGCAAACATATTTTAATTCTTGGTTTATATCATGGCATTTTAACAACCTCTACTTCAAATACATGATCAAGTCTTCAAAGAAAGAAAAAATACCAATTGTAGACTGAAGCATTCTTTAGTTATATATAAACCTGTTGTTAAAGTTTATTCTTTTACAGGTAAGCAAAGACTGCAACTAACTTACTCTGCAACAAAGTTTGAGGTTGATAGGTATTTGGAAGAAATAGTAGAGGCTGTGGACATATACAGCAAGGATGATGATGTCAACAATCACAGGTATGAACTCTCACCTAACTATAGCAGCACATAACAGTATCAAGATGTCAAATTTTGAGTTACAAGCAAGGTGAAATTTAATAGTCCCATTTAAGGAAACTCCTAATGGGACACCCAACACTGGTTGTTACCATGAATCCTATTATACTTTGCACATAAAGTTTCAACTTGAGAAGGGAATAGATATCATATTTCAACAACCCCCTTTTGAAACATACAAGTTAAAGTGGCAATTTAATGGCAATGACTGCATTTATTGCAGTGTGTTCAAATTGGCAGCTTGCTTAATGCCAGACCAAACAAACACTGGCAGTATTGAAGAAGGCTAGAACAGATACAGAAGTTTATGTGAGGAGTGAAACAGGTACACTAAATTCACCTTTCACGGCTGGCCATCTTTGCTTAACTTTCTGTGAGCAGCAACTCCATTAACAAAGAGAACTCAATGCATGTGAACCACATGTTTATACATCAAAACTTCTACGTATGGCTTGAAATTTAATTACTTGGATTAACCTTCGGCAATTTGGGATACTTTTAAGAATAAACCGTTACCTGACAAAATTTGAAAACAAACAAACATCTAGTGATATGCAATGCTCAACCATTTTACCTGAACACTGTACATGATGCTACATGGTAAAATATGGTAAAATTTAATACATGGTAAAATTTAAAAACTGCTCTGCAGGAAAATGCACCAGTAAAATATGCCAACGGCCCCAGCTAAGTTTTTATAAGTAAAACTGTCATACCTATTTGATTCCAACTAAAAGAATGATAACTGTTTTTTATCTAATTACTTTTAACTTTTGCTGCTGTGACCAGAGTGACATAGGTTCCACCTTCCTTTGGTTCTACGTCCTTAAATATTCCTGAAAAGCAATTCAAACAAGAAAACTGTGAATGACTGAAGCTAACTTTAGGAGAGTTACGTTTGTTTGATCTCTTACGTGCTGAAGCGACAAGCGTTTTAGTTTTGTCCCGTACTGAAGTTGTCTCAAAGGGATAAAGATAAAAGAGCTAGTAATGCGAAGTAATTCTCTTACAAGCCTGGTTCAAGGCAATCTGGTAGACGACAGCGATGATGAACTTTCACTTTAGCACACCGACGTATGTGAACTATGTAACTTCTTGTACAATGCAAGTTCAACCTATATTAACAAATTATTAAATGTTCGAGACCCGTTCTCGTAAAACCTACCCCAAAAGTGTGATCTTACATTTTAGCGGCATCTTCTACTCCATGTGTTATTGACGTACCCCAGCAAGTAGTGCAACAGGTCCCAGGGTCGCAACCTGAAGGTGCAAGCCTGGTTTCCATCATTGAACTCTAAAAAGTCTTCTTAGAGTTCACTGGTTTCCATTAAATCGTTAGAATAGCAAGAATCGCAATCGCAAATATTGCAATAATCCTATATTTGCGATTAGTCGCTTGAGTCGCAATCCAAGCCTTAGATTAAGCTGACAGAAAAATAATTCATCAGAGAGAGAAAAGAAACTACAGTCAAACCTGTATTAAGCGGCCCTGCATTAAGCGGACACCCTGTATTAAGCGGACACTTTGTAAAGTCCCGAATTGAATCTCATATAATTCCTATTAATGAAACCTCTATCAAGCGGACACCTCTATTAAGCGGACGCGGACACATAAATTAGCAAATAAAGACACAAAAAACCTGTGTTAAACGGACAAAATTTTCCTAATTTTTCATAATCTGTACAGACATAACGTTAGTCACTATGTTAATGACGATATTTGTCAATCGGTTCAAAGTCTATTTGTTAATTCGACTACATATTATTACATGTGCGTTGAGATAAGATTTTTACATCAAACAATAAAATTTTCTTCAGTTTACTTCTCAATGTCAAAGTTTTCCTTGGATAGTTTATTGGTCAACCATTCGCATGAAAACCGATCTCCTCGGAACTCGTATAAACAAGGAATTTCCAAGCCTTATCCAGCACCTCTATTTATCCGTTTCCCTTTGATTATAACTTTGCAGTATTCGTTTGTCGTTTGAGAAACTTTGTGACCCACACTGCCATTAGTTTTGGAATGTGCCCAACAACCTCCATGTTAGCAGACACATTGTTAGGATGAGCGCATCCAGTTTTCATCTCACAAGACACAACTGTTGTTTTAACAACGCAACTGCATTTTCATCAGTTGTATTCCTAGGTTTACGTTTCAATTAATATTCCTCGTCGATTTTCGGATTCCAGATTTCCATGTATGCATGATACCCTCGTACGAACGATTTTACGACCACAATTTCAGAAGACATTATCTCGTTTGTAACATTCAGTGTTATTCGGCTAGTTATGGCGGCTGTCATTGCCTATAAGGCTCGTGTATCGTATTACACATCTTGCGTCTTATTATGCTCAAGTAATGACCTGACTTGCCCTGACTACGGTGTATGGCTGGTGCAACTGCTTTTGAATCTGCTGGCGCGTGCTGGAATTGCAAACAAGAGACAAAGTATAGATGTCTGACGTGTGATGTTTCGACTTGCAATAAATCAGACAATTATTCTGTCTACGCATCAGAAGAGACACCTGGATGGAAAGCAGGCGCTTCTGTGGCTTATTGTATCACTTGCTATAAAAAGGAAAAACATTCCTGTGATACTCTTAGAAAAGAATCCATTGTTGATCGTACTGCTGCTGGTGGTAAGACCCAGCTCGTACCACGGGGGGAGGGGCCTGGTGACGAGAACCTCTGTTAAGCGGACACCTGTATTAAGCGGACACTAGCCTGTTCCCCGAGGGTGTCCGCTTAATACAGGTTTGACTGTATATCGATTTTGCGGGCCGCATGAATGGCCTACTCATATAGGAGATATACGTCTAAATTTAACAATTGGGAATATTTTTATAACTTATAGTTACCAGAAGTATTATCACTTACCTTTCCTCTTCAACCAGTCGTCGTAGAATGAAAATCTGTCGAATGGTTTTCAAGATATAGCCATTTTGCTGAGCCAACACCGCATTTCGTAGATTAAATCCTTGTTGAGCTAGCTGCGGTTTGCTGGCTGCAAGGATTTTGGCCGAGCAAAGGGTCTCAGGTATACCTTGGCCGCGGAATGCCCTGGGTACGAGGTCTTAGAATAGATGTTGATGCGCGGGAAACTTACCGTAATTTATAACATCGTGAACTCGAAAGATCTGTTTATCTTTACGTGATATTGTGGATTTTTATTCATTGTAATTTTACCAAGGGTTAGTGAAAATCGGCAGCGATCAAAATGCCGTCACAAGTGCCAAATGATGGCTCAGTTGAAGTGCAGTCCCGTTTCAGCTATTTATTGAAACCTATCAGGGATCTTTTTAAAAATTGGGAGATTGACATTGCTGCTGAACTGGAAGAATATCTACACGACGTAAGTAAACCTCGCAAAGTTGTTTATCAAGAAAATTACGCCGGGAAAATTAGGGAAGATAAAACACATGAAGCGATCACCAGACAGGTAAAAATTCTGTCGAGTTCACAGACAACCTAGAGACGAAATCAAAACGCTTATAAATATTTCAAGTATAGCAACCGTTCATGCAATGCAAATTTTAACTTATCCATGCCTAGCAACAGGTTATGCTATGGAAATATCGTATTATGTACGATACTTAGACATCGAGCAAAATATATCCATCAACAGGTTTTCTTGTAACAATTCCTAGTCATGCTTAGCATAACCGCTTGCTTGAACACTAATTGTTGCATTTTTATGTGGCAACCATTGCGTTGGTGGATGTACATGGCTTTGATACCTGAATGTCTTTGATTATTTTAAATTTACATAGCTTGACTAGTTGCTATGCTTAGCCTTGCCACTGTACTTGACTACAAATTGATGACATGTAATCTCTATGTACAAGGACATGCTAGCTTGGTGTTTGTAAATTACAATTGGGTGCCTCGCCATAACACACATCATTATGAAGTATGACTTGGTATAATGCAGTTGATCCATGGACCCCAAAACTTCACTTTGCTTGGTTTGTCAAAAGACCACTAATGGTGATGTTTACCAACTGTACAAATTACTAAAGCTCACCAAGAATCATCCCTAAATTCACAGTATGACACAACTTAAACCTGGTTTTTCATTTCATTCTCATGTGGTGGGGTAGAACAATTGAAAATTTTAGGTGATTATTGATGAAAACAGTTAAGGTGTTTTTTTTACACTACACCCTGCCTTCAGCAACTGCACTGAAGTGTAATATGATTACTTAATACTGAGATTACAGTTTCTTTTGTTCTCACTGGAGGCAATTCCTGATGATTGCTGATCATTCTTAACAATCCCTACCATTGCTTGATAAAACAAGAACATGAGGATGCAACCATTGCAAGAAATGAAAAGCAGGCTCAAAAACTTTGTTTTCTTGATTCATTTCTCTTTGTTTTGGTTGAGCAGACCTTAAGCTTCTTCACCTTCTAATTTATAATTATAAGTATATTTATGTGGTGGCTTTATTTACAATGTTGTGTGATTAAAAAGTACATTTATAAAGCATAATCTGTGATAACTCTATAGCTCTCAATACGAATGACCAGAAATAGTGTGTCCATTTTATTACAGACATGATTTCCATTGTCAGGACTGAAAATAAAGTTAGGGTCTGAAAGTATCTTGGAATAACGTGATTCATCTATAACATGGTCCCCACTACTGCATTATGGCAAGGCTCCACTGTATAAGGTTATGACCTGTGGATTGGATTTGAAAGTGCATTGAGGTCCATGACAGCAATTTAATGCCAACATCTGTCTTAAATGAGCAGCTGACTTGTGGAGATTGCAGACCTCAGCAGTCCACATGTTAGCCAAAAGTTTAAGCCAGTATGATATTGTAAGGAACCATGACTCCCAGCAGCTTAGACTGTGTAGCTCAAATATTGGAGAATTATTCCTTTCAAGGTTACAGTTCCCATTGCAGCCAGGGTCTCAGAAAACATTTCTGTCTTGCAATGCGAGCAACATGTATCCTTGTGATTTACAAACACCTAGTTGTCTCATGCTGTTACATTACCTTTACACCTTAGTTGAACTTATTGATTACAGCACAGAGGTAAGATACAACATCCCAGAAACAGTCCTTTTCAAGATGAAATGCTTTTGCATTAATATATTGTAAAGTTACACTTAATAATACAGTAACTATAAACTGAATACAGTGGCCAGCCATTTTGCTTTTATTTTAGAAGCATCTTGACCCACTAATGAGCACGGGTGCATTCTAGTATTTTAATCTGGCTAATGCCAGACAATTTTATTTGCCACAGAGACAAGCCTGGGCATAAAAGGATTAAATTCTGTCTAAAAAGCTCAAAGGTTGGTAACTGCCATGACTTTATCTGTGACAAAGGGCCTTTCCAGCTCATTTTTACCACTTATATTAACTCATTAAGGGGTAAGATTTGTCCTTTTGACGAGTAAAAATTGTCTGGTGTTAGCCGGAGTAAAATGATAAAGTGTGCCCTTGCCCCTTAATGAGTTAAATCTATTGGTAATAGTAAAATCTTGAACATGCTGTAGTAAAATATTTGGCAAAACACAATACAATCATGTTCCTGTAGAATATGGTTGAATTTACTGGCAAACAGATGAAGTCCATGTTAGAACAGCCCAAGCTTGAGCACTGCAAAATGTAATACAGTATGTTTGTTGGAGGACAGATTAAAATGGAAATAGTGACTGTTATGTTTCTGGAGGGATCACTATGTAAATTTGCTAGTGAATTGAATGTGCTGTAAATTTACTAATTTTTGAATTAACCAAAATTTCAATCCAAAATATAATTTGTTTTCTGGAAACAAAAAACTTCCAAAATGTGACAAAGCCTATTTGTTTTACTCGTATTTGAGCACACTTTTTCAATGCACTTATTCTCTACAAAGTCTTACTTCTTGTCACATCTGGTCTTCCACCAAGCGTTCATTAGAAGGCTATAATAAGATTCAGTCAATGATGTGAAAATACGATATCGTGTAGGAAGTGTTATGCATGGCCATAGGAAGCAGGGGTCTTGGGGGGCTGGTGCCCTTCTATTTTACAGGATAAGAGGGCCGAGCCTCCCTAAAAATTCGCTATCAAAGCATGTGCATTGCAAGTTAAGTGTTTTGTAGCTTACTAGTAAGCACTGATTTATTAATTCTTGTGAAAATTGTGATAAATGTTAGTTATACGTCAAACATTAGTTAAAGAGACTACAAAGAGTAGTTGCACTGACATATTTCAAGATGTACAATTCCTGAGGTTCTTTAATATTTAGTCATTCTTACCCTCCAAATTATAATCCCAGAAATATTTTCCATTGCAAAAGACAAAAGTAAATGCTTTCTGTCAAGTAGTTTCTTTGCAATAATACTAACTAAAAAGATGAAAGAACTAGAAAATGGATATAGCTTAATTTTAACCAGAATTACCCTAAAATAAATTTAGTGCATCTAGATTTAAAGTAAATTGCGGAGACGTGTTACGTCTCATTCATTTATAGCTTTATAGATACACCAGTTTGCACTGGCAGCATGTTTAGGAAATTGGTAAGATATTGTCGAAAACAGTTGAAGATTGAGTAAAATTATGTTGCTTTTGATCGTAATATTTTGAGGTGAAACCGCCCTCAAAATGCAGGAAATCGCATTTAAGCACTTATGAAAATCCAAAATTTCCCAGGGGATCATGCCCCCATACCCCCTTGAGCAGGGGTGTCCAACATACGGCCCGCGGCCAGAGTCAAGCCTACCAAGGGAATATATCTGGCCTGCCAGCTAGTGCCTAGTCCCAGCTCAAAATACATATCAAAACAAAGATGGCCAGATATCTGACTAAAATGCTAATCAAGCCATTGTACAGTGTACACTGCAGTAATACAACATGATCAGTATAGTACAGTAGATACTACAGTACTGCTTAGAAATAACCTAACAGTGCGTCTGCGTCCGTCCTGCGTGCGGTTTGCGTCCGTCCTGCGTCCATTTTGCGTCCGTCCTGCGTGCGGTTTGCGTCCATACTGCGTCCAATGTGCGTCTCTCCTGCGTCTGCGGGCGGGTGGAACGCACAGCCATCGCTGAATCTCGTAATGAGTCGCTATACGACGTTTAGCGATTCATAAACTATTCTACAGCTTGACAATGATTCCCTTGGCGGAATCTCAAAATAGTTTTAAAGGCATGACTGACTCGTTTGCAGTACAGAAATACTCTATGTAACGTTTAAAAGAAAGAATTTTAGTCCAGATAATCGTAAAATCTCAGGGTAGTCAGGTATTAACGGTGAAACTCAATTTGTCATACGTGTTACCAAGACGAGATTCCAAACCATCGTCAACAGCACGTAGCAAACTACTTAGCAAAGTACGCTTAAAGACAGAATCAGCTATATCTTTCGACGTTTAAATAGGAAAAAGATTAAAAAATAACCAGAAGTGAGCTTTTGGTCCGCAGCCGCTTCTCAGCGAGCAATATTTGCATGTATGTTAATTAACCTCAGTGGGATTTCAAAATAGTCGATATGACATGACTCATTCGTTTTTTAGCCAAGCAAGCGATAAATCAGTCTTTGTTCTATACCGCATGGATGGTCAACCATCGTAAAATACGACTTAAAACAAGGAAATCAACAAAAGGACAACCGTTTTATCTTGTTGGGTTCCCGAATGAGCTGGCAATATGTTGCCTTCTCACGCCTCCACCCTAAGTTTTGTCTAACACGTCGAACGGTGGAACTTGAGACATTTACACCTATCTTGTCGCTCAAAAGGTGTTTTAATTCGGACGATGTCAACTCGTCGTTATTTCTCATTTTATCATCGATAAAATCTCTTTCACGGCCACTTAAGATCGGCTTTCTTCCGCTACGTTTGACATCAGCTAAAACTGCCACTTCGTTCATACCGTGAAAGGAACAGACTTATAGCTGGTCGCGATGTTTTTATTCCTTCTTCTTCGAGAATATTCCTAATCTTAGTGATCGATGTACCAGAAGACTTCAGAGAAACAATTCGATTCCTAGCGAATTCCGAAAGTTTTCCCATTTGCAACACAGAACACAGTTACCGTAGTCACCACGTTTGAAGTTACCGTAAATGACTCATGACTTCGGAAAATAGCGTATGTCACCGATCGAGTCCCGACTTCTGCGTCTCGTGAGACGCGGTTTTGATTGACCGCAAAGGCAACCGCAGCCGAGCCGCAAGATGACCGCAGCCGAGCCGCAAAGTGACCGCAGGTGAACCGCAAGGTGACCGCAGCCGAGCCGCAAAATGACCGCGTCTTGCACGCGGTTATTGTTAGGTTATTTCTGAGCAGTACTGTATATAACTGTATGATTATACTTTCTTTAGTATGGTAGTTTAGCTAAACTCTAAATAGAATCATGGCTTATCCATCTCATCGGCTTGTCTTGCCCACATTTACTGTGCAGCCTTCCTTCTGGGAAAAAATGGAAATATGGCCCCTCACACAAAAAGGTTGGACACCCCTGCCCTAGAGAGTTCTTGTGCCTTTGGCGCTCGGCCAGCTCACCTTACCTTGGACAACTTCCTACAGCAGTGGTTAAATGACGTAAGTTGGTAACTGTCATGACTGATCGATAAGAATTCTAATGTTTAGAGCAAAGGCTATTCATAAGAATGAAACGTGTTGAAACAGGAATAGCAAGTTGACCAACTTTTATACGAAATGGAGTCATAGCAAAAAAAGTTAGCCAATGAAATGTGAGAAACAAAAATAAATAATTCAACAATTAGGTAATGATAAGGAAGTTATTTTCTATTTTTAACCATGATTACCAAACCGGCATTGAGTGAAACCACTGGAGATCTCAATGGAAAATGAGACGGCATTTTTTTACCTCTTGCGACTATCATTGCCACTGGAGGTGGATGAGATGACACAGATTTTCATGTCCAAACTAGAAGGATTAGCGCTATTGAAATGTCTAGCCGTAGGCTTGTCAACAACATTTCTTATGGAATGATGTTTGGCAAACCTGTCGCATGACTCCATTTTGTATAAAAACTAATCTAGTTGCTATTCCTGTTTCAGAACACATTTCACTCTCTGACGAATGTCCTTTGCTCGAAACATTAGAATTCTTATTAATTGGTCACGGCAGTTTCCAACAATTAAATTTCTTGCGTTATAAGAAGATTCAGGTTTTGTCCTGAAATGTATTTTCCCTGTTTTCCTGTCAATAAAGAAAATTATCTTTGTGCTGTAACTCAAACACCAAACTTTTCAACATTGCAGCAAAACAAATGAAGTTTAGTTCATATAGTACAAGCCATTCAGGGTACAAACTGCCTGTGTTGGATGGAAAAGTTTGGCTGGAAATTTGCTTTTGATGTCATGACATTTAATTTGAACCATGGTACAATATAAGTTTCAGTTTCTATTTTGGTTTTTTTACCTAGTAAAATATAGCATTTATATTTGATGGAACCAGTCACAAAAAAAGTTGATGTAAGCAAAGAACAAATGCACACAACTGATAGTTTAAGGTTTTATTCAGGAGACTACATGTAGTTCTCCTCAAAGAATGACTACAATCCCAATTTGACCAGTAATAACAGAAAAGGAACTAGCAGTAAGTGCTGGATTGGTTACATGTAAATTAAATTAGATTAATTAAAGCTGCATTATTGTTGGAAATACCATTAGTTTAAGTACTTACAGTAAGCCATGAGTAAACATACTTGTAATGAGCAAAATATAATAGTATCAGTAATATGTTGGCAGAACACATGACAGCATTTCCAGTTCTGTGGCCATCAGGTAGGAATTGAACCTGCTACCCTTCAAATGTACAGTGTAGCACTGAACTCTTTGCCAAGCTCTTGGCAACAACTGTCGTAGCTGAGGTGGCAGAGTGCTGCACAAGATTTGGAGGGTTGTGAGTTTGATTCCCACACGGAGACCCTAGAATTGCATTTTTTTGCAAGTGATCCTGGTTGGTTCTTAAAATATAAGATTCTGACATATTTATCAAACATAAATTTCATTTCATGTGACTGAGTGTAAATGCTAAATATTCCTTGAATTTATCCTTGTATGCAAATATTCCTTGAGATATAGTTTTGATAAATTTCATTTTATATATCACAGATGGAACAGATTAAAATTTCATTTGATGGTGGTCAAACTCTAATGAATTTTGCTGAAGCTGCTTTACTTATTCAAGGTTCTGCTTGCATTTACAGTAAAAAGGTAAGTAAAAACGTATCTTTTACATTACAGTCATCCAAAAACCTAGCATGGTTATGTGCTTGGTGTAGTATTGTCAGTGGTCATACTGTCTTTCTACAATGCAGGGTATATTGTATAGTTTAAGGAGCAGTCTCATCGGAAGTAAGATATTAGATCCACAATCAGCTTTATTTTACGTTCTTGGATCAGGGTCTGTGACTGTCAGCTTTATATAAGGTTAAATATCGGTGTGAATGAAAAGAAAAAGTCAAAGAAAGAAAACTTAGTTGATATCATAACATGAATTGTCAGTTTTGTAACGATTTAATATAAAAAGTTCACTTTATATCAAGCCATGAGTTGTTCAGTAATTTGCTTTAAATAACTGTAAAATACATGGGGTCCTATAGTATCGGATGTATGGCTTGGATCACTAACATATCGAAATTTTGTGATAATGGTCAACAGGGATTCTTGACACTTTAACATTGTGAAAAACGTCAGGAAAATGAGCTTGGTCATTAATGGGCTCACGGGTGGCTCGGTATGAAATGCCATCTCTGATGGCATGCTCATCTACTTCGTAAGCTCGTGTTTGCAGCACATATTTTAACATTATATCAAAAATAGCAAAAGAACCCAGCAAAATAACAGAAATGCAGGGTTTGTATGTACTATTGATTTACCAGATCAATTGACTTTAATTAGTACAATCTAATAAATGAAAACCAGTTTTACAATGCATGTACATGTATTTCTTGTTTTTAGGCTCCTTTAATTAGACTTAAAAAACTCATCAAGAATTCATGAGGAAAATACAAAAGAAAATCATAATCGTGTCGTGTCTTTATGTGTGATAAAGACACGTGTGACTTTATCCTGAATTTCTCTTCAAGTTTTCCTCAATATTTTTAGCCTTAGAAAACAGAAATTGCCAAACTTACGTAAGGAATTAGCGTATAAAACGTTTCGTTTTTTAAGCCGTTCAAAAAACTCCCAGGACTATCAATTTATGACTCTGTCAACTACTGTACTGTAAAGGTCTTCGCAATAATAAACAAGTTCAAGCATACATACAGTACTAGAAGCTTCGGTCCGGAGGTCAGTTTTACTTGTGAAAACACATGTAAATGGAGAGGTCCCTCTACTAGTCAAAAAGTATAAAACACGTACTTGTCTCGTTTTTGCAGTAATTTTCATGATGCTTTAACATCAGATTATGCTCATGTTTTACACATCACATTGAAATATTCTGTGTCAAAATTACTGTAGTTTATAATATACCTATAGTTGTAAGATCTCAGAGTTTGAATGTCTGGCTAATACTCCGAGTCATGACAAAAGGCTTGCAACACAGTCGAGAAATATGTTACTAAAATTGCGAGTTTCAACTTGTTAAGTCGGCAAATTATCAGACAATAGTTTAATTTTGGTTTAACAGGTCGAAAGCTGTCAGTTTTAGTAAGAAGTGGTGTACTCCTCATGTTAAAGAAATACTGATATTGATATTCACCATGCAATCTTTCAAAGCTTTCACACATACGAACTTCACAGAGAGCTGTCTGTAAGGACTGTACACTGCACTTCAGTGAGCCTAAAGAGGGTATCACGATGATGATCAAGAATGCCAAGCTTTGTTGGTTTTACGTCGTCCCTGAACTCTGGATTATATCCGATTTGCAAGACCAGTTTAGTCTCGTAGCGGGCAAACTGCCATATTCTGAATACTTATTAACACTTTCACGAAGAGAGGTCATCCTTGACGAGGGAAATTGTTTGATGCTAGCCAAAGTAAAAAGTAGACCTCTCGTCGTCAATCGGGGAAAATTTAATTGAATGAGTATAATCGTTATTTAAGGTCAGGAAAACTTTCTCACTGAACGTGATTTTAAGAAAGATTCTGACACAAATAATTAAAATTCGAATGCAATAGCGATTACAATTACAAAAGAAAACATAAATATATAAGTAAATATATAATAGCAAGACAAGGTAAACTTGGGTTACTTCATAAAGATTTACTACAAATTTGTTTCGTATGGCAAGCTCAAGTAAATATATAAAAATATATAGATATGATCATAAAAGAGAACTAATAATTACAATTAAAAGAATTTAACTTGAATCTACTAAAAGTATCATATGTTTTTATTTTATCATCTAAGAAATTTCAATCCGATATTGCATGATAGCTAACCTTATATTTACCCCAGTTTCGTGTTACCCTTGGAAGTCTTAATTTATTCTTTACTACCCGTGGAAGTCATAATTTATTCTATTCACGGACCGAGGTCTATGCAGAAAAGTACACCTTTTGCTGTTCATTACCATAAAATATACTATCGTTAACGCCTACCTCAAACTCATTAACGCAAAAATACATTCATTTTATTCAATCGACATTCATTTACGTTGATATGCAACCATTTGCATCAGGGCATTCTATAGCGCCAACAGACGACCATTAACACCATTGTACTAAACATTAGGGATAATGCTAGAAATACGTGCACGCAACAACCCTTCGCCCACCCTTCCAATATATTTCTCGAGAGTCCAAGTAACATTAATAATTTTTCAAAATTGTCAAAAAGACAAATCCCCCTTACTATAACTGGAAGAGGGTATGCAATATAAGAAAAATACAACATTTGCACACGAATATTAACAACCCAAACTGGAAATTGTTTTATATTTAAACTGTTCGTCGTCATATTTACGTTTAAAAGTTTGACTCTGTTTTATTATAACAAAACGTTTGGAGAGAATAACCTTTAACAGTTTTGTAAATAATGGGATCCATCCTGACAATTCTACTGCTATACAATGGATGTTTGTATTAAGGCCCTGTATTAGTTTGCGATCTTTACATATTTCGTGTCGTTTTTGGATAAAACTTATCACTTTTTCCCACTTTGAAGAAAGACATTTTAGTTGATGGCAACACTTTCCGTCTTAAAAGCAGAGCATTCTCATAGGTTACCGGTTGGATACCAGCATTACGGATAGCTTATGATTGAAAAAAAAAAAATTTGATATTTTTTGTATTAAAAAAATGGATAAATCCTACATTGTCTTAAAGTTAATTAAAAATTTCTAGTAGAAGTGCTATGATGAAGATTTATGCTAAGTGTTCATCGGGGGGTAAAATACCTTGATAACGAAGATGAAACGAATTACGAAACCGATGAAATAAACAAAGAAAACATGAGAGTTTTGCATTTTTATTGCTGACCGAAAATCGGAAAATACAAAACATACAACAAAATACGACAAGCAAACCTTCTGCAAGTTTTGTCGAAAGAAGGAGTGGAGGAAAGTAAAAGACGTACTTTTTCCCACTGTAAAACCTTCGTAAAACAGAAAAATGGCGTAGCATAAGAACCTTCAACTTTTACATATTTTCAACGAAGCGTTCATCGTTACGTCAACACAAAGAGTTCAACGGTGAATTTACAGAAAGAACACGGCTTTATACTTTCAAAATTTCTTGCGAAGTGTTAAATCCTGATGAAAGCATTACTGGTCGAACAAGGTAAAGGTAATTATCCACAAGCCACCCGAGAAGTGAGAAAGTCTGAAGCGGACAACATTTTTCGCCGAAGGATAGTATGATCTACAGCGATAAGTAGTTTTTCAGCGTGTTTCAGCTACTCGATTCAGACGTACCTGCGATTGTGTAGCTCAGGTAAGTGATTACTAGAACGTGAAAAGTCTCCATTCATACAAATCAACATCGATTCAACTACAGCGAAGAATATCGTTTACATTCAGTCGCTTAGCAAATGTCCCGGCAACGAGCGAGTTCCCGTAACGTCTTTGTTCAAGTCAAAGCGTTGCTCCATAATGTGAACAGTTGGCCAATGCATATTCCAAAGAGCTGAGTTTTAGAACTGTTCTTTCAAGTCATAAATTGTCCAGTGATCAAGATGTCCTGCAAAAGTGAAACCAGCCGCAAGCACCAAGAAAGCCATTTCGTTTGCCGGTCTTAAATCATTTACTGGTTTCAGTATTCAAATGATGTAAGCAACTTGCGAGAGATCCATACAAGGGAAAAAAGAACGAGACCAAATCGATTTGCTTCGATACGGTACCTAAGTATGGTTTGGTCAACAACATACCAGTCCCCAAGCTTGCACACGGCATTTTTGAGTGACCGGAATCCATGGATATATTTATATATATATATATATATATATATATATATATATATATATATATAAACATAGTGAGATTTCGCTTAAGAGTATATGGTTGCTACTCCGAGTTTCACGCGGATGCGATCTTCAGGTAACTGAAACAGCGTCGATTCATTGTCTCCTTTTTCTCTGTTCATTGACGTCATGGTTTGCGTGGGTTGGATGACTCATCGCTATTGTCCTCGTGTGGCTTGTCTTTGAGATGAGAAATCTGTTCCGGTGTCTGCACTTTGAGACGATCTCCGATCTTTTGTTGAGAAGGTTCTTTAGGTGGTTTTTTAGGCGTGCTTTCATGATGCAAAGCTTTTCCTCCAGGCAAAGGTTACATCTTTTTGCTCCGCTTGTGTAGGCCGCGGCTCTTTTCACGATCGCCCATTTTATATCGAAAGATTGGCTATTTGATTTTAGATCCCATATGTATTTTGATAGTTCAGTCTCATTGGAGTACTTGCTATCTTTGAAGGATTTGATGTGGTTTCTGTATCGTTCTTTAAAGCTGTTTGCTGTCATTCCTATGTACTGTTTTGTCTCTCCGGTGTCTGTCGTGGTTACGTTGGCTCTATAAACGATGTTGTCAGTTAAGCAGTTACCTTGGAGCGGGCACTGTTCTTTTCTTCTGCAGTTGCAATTATCTGTTCTCTGAAGCTTTCTATTTTCATATTTATTTAGGATTCGGGAGTTATGTTTGGTGATCATAGTCTTCATGTTGTCCATGCAGCTGTAGCTAATTTTGACTGTGTTCCGGTTGAAGATTTTGTTCAGAATGCATGACTCAGGAAAATGCTTGTCAATTAGTTTTAGAACGTTATGGCCAATTTTTGATCTGATGTTCTTGCTATATGGTGGGTTGAACCATATAATGTTTCTGCGTCTACGTTTTTGGGACGATGTAGATTCGGGCGTCTTGTCGCTGTCGGAGATATATCGGAGTTTGGTGTTAAAGTGGCTACGTCTTAGTGCGTCTTCGTATATAGGTGCTGCAGAGTCGAAGGTTGATTGGTTTGATGATAATTGTGAAATGCGAGAATTGATGGAGGCTGGAAGATGTTTGATTATTGATGGGGGATGGTTGGAGTGGCTGCTGATGTACAGTGGGTCGTCGTTTGGTTTTCTGTAAGGTCGGTAGTCACCGTTCATCAGGTTGAACGTGATGTCGAGGAAATTTACGCTCTTCAGATTAGTTTGGGCTGTGATTTTTAGGCGAAGTTGGTCGAAAATCTTGATTAGCTCTTTCCTTGTTTTATCAGCTGATCGACTGGTGGTGTTCTTTAGAAGTGCTAGCCCGTCGTCTCGGTAAAGGCCCACGTTGTTTTTCCCAAATTTACTGGTTAGCTCATTGAGAATAAACAAGCCGACTAATTCGCATACCTCGGCGCCGTCGTAACTCCCCATTGCAACATTAAACAGGTTATGGTTGTTTTTCTTAACCCATGGTCTTTTTCCGCTAAACAGGACTGATTTTCGTGCGTGTTTGATGATGGCAACATGGTCATCTGTGATTCTGGTTAGCTGTCGGGCCCAGGAGATGGCTTTGTCCAGGAGGTTTTCGGAGATGGATGGGTAGAAGTCGACGATGTCAAAGCTTAGAAACGAGTGTCTGTTTTTATCGTTTATGTTTTTGTAACAGTCGATTACTGCTTGGGAGTTTCGCCACTGGTTAACATTGGTGTGGTGTCTAATTACTTGGTTGATGTTGTCTAGCAGTACTTTGCTGACCTTTCCAGATTCGCTTTTCGCAGGGTTTATGAGTCGGCATGATGGGTTGTTTTGGAAATTATCTTTATGGTCCTTGAGTGAGATAAACGCTTCACGTTTCGTGATTGTTTTGATTCTGTCGCTGATAGATAGATTACTTGCTATTTGTTTTAGTTCATTGGCCAGAACTTTCTAAAACTAATTGACAAGCATTTTCCTGAGTCATGCATTCTGAACAAAATCTTCAACCGGAACACAGTCAAAATTAGCTACAGCTGCATGGACAACATGAAGACTATGATCACCAAACATAACTCCCGAATCCTAAATAAATATGAAAATAGAAAGCTTCAGAGAACAGATAATTGCAACTGCAGAAGAAAAGAACAGTGCCCGCTCCAAGGTAACTGCTTAACTGACAACATCGTTTATAGAGCCAACGTAACCACGACAGACACCGGAGAGACAAAACAGTACATAGGAATGACAGCAAACAGCTTTAAAGAACGATACAGAAACCACATCAAATCCTTCAAAGATAGCAAGTACTCCAATGAGACTGAACTATCAAAATACATATGGGATCTAAAATCAAATAGCCAATCTTTCGATATAAAATGGGCGATCGTGAAAAGAGCCGCGGCCTACACAAGCGGAGCAAAAAGATGTAACCTTTGCCTGGAGGAAAAGCTTTGCATCATGAAAGCACGCCTAAAAAACCACCTAAAGAACCTTCTCAACAAAAGATCGGAGATCGTCTCAAAGTGCAGACACCGGAACAGATTTCTCATCTCAAAGACAAGCCACACGAGGACAATAGCGATGAGTCATCCAACCCACGCAAACCATGACGTCAATGAACAGAGAAAAAGGAGACAATGAATCGACGCTGTTTCAGTTACCTGAAGATCGCATCCGCGTGAAACTCGGAGTAGCAACCATATACTCTTAAGCGAAATCTCACTACATTTAAGCTCTGCCCCATATGGTATCGAGCACTCTTGGATTCATCGTAAACATTATCATCTCGGTTATATATAGAAACATACATACACAATGCGAAAATTTTTCTCCCTAGTCACCACGCGTGTAAAAGGACTCCACGCACGTCGAGATTAGTACCCTCACACCGCGCTTAGCGCGGTGGGCGAGGGGAAAATTTCAATTACGGAAGGGAAACATCTTGCCTAACTGAAATTTTATTATCCCTAATGTACAGTAGAATGGTGTTAATGGTCGTTTGTTGGCGCTATAGAATGCCCTTCGATGCAAATGGTTGCGTATCTACGTAAATGAATGTCGATTGAATAAAATGAATGTACTTTTACGTTAATGAGTCTGAGGTAGGCGTCAATGATAGTATATTTTCTGGTAATGAACAGCAAAAGGTGTATTTGCGAGAGATTTTTGAAGAAAGAGTGGAGTTTCTGGAAACAAAACCCACGAATGCAAATTCGTTCATTACTTTCATATACGGACCGAGCAAACAAAGTTAATAAGTAATTTGTTACATGGCTTCTTGCTGGTTTTCTTTCCCATTTTTAATTGGTTTTTTCTCTTGGGATGTTGTTTCATCGTTTGTTTAGAAGACTGGCTTTAAACCAAGCCAGCATTAGAGTTCCAGTACATTTCATTCGGAATTTCCCAATTTTTATTTTTCCTTAACTTTCAAAGCGCATTTTCCCGGTCCAATATTTTTAAATATCAGACCGTTCCGCAACCAATAATCATCAAGCGTAATTTTGTGCACGGACCAAAAAACGAGTTTAGCCGAAGAATAAGAATTTTCATTGTGCAATCTGAACGTTCTATTGTTGTTTTTGCCCATGTGAGGAAAAATGCTTTGATTAAATTTCATAAAAAGTACGATAGTTTTTAAAACAATTCATTTTAAAATTGTTTTGAAATGTTTGGAAATTTTTTTATCTAATACCTCGCAGTTGTTAAAATTTAATTGTTAGATAATTGTCGGTTCATGATGATCATTCGTACTAGATGGTAGATTTTGCAAAGAATGAAGGTATAAAAAGTGTTCACAAGTGTCAACGTGGTCGTATTTCGAAAGTTGTGCTTTGTGCCTGTTCTTTAATGTGTATAGGCAGCGGACAGTTTTCCCAATATAGCAGGCTTGACAACCAGGGCTTGTAAATTTGCAGACCACAGAACTTTGATATTATTTCAGAGTTGGGTCTCTAGGAGATGGGAATGTGTTAGTGTTGGGGGTTTCCCCAATGTGGTAAATGTGGTAGGTTGTTTCAGTAAACGCGAAATTTTCTTAACGTAGTTCCTAATTAGCTACGCTCCCTTTTTCCCAACGAAGAGGAGGAATGAAGGGATACATATACAGTAGTAGGAACCTGGTTTGTTTGGTCGTCGTTTTCAGTGCAAAAAGTGTATAATTCGCATTTAGGACTTTAGTTCGTATTTATTTGGAATAAACTTTCTTCATCGTTAACCTTGTTTATTATTTTTAATTTAGTTTTATATTGATTTCATTTACTCATAGCAGTAATCATATTTGTCGTTTAGGTGGAATACTTATACACGCTAGTTTATGAAACACTTGACCTCATCGCAAGTAAAAGGTACTGTGTAAAAAAGAAGTATGTTTTGAATTGTGTACTAAGCAGCCATCACTAATAAACTTGGAAACTGAATGACTACAGCTAAGGGATGTACAGCCCTCTAAAGTCCCAGAAAACATTATTACTATTATTACTGCAGAAGTAATAAAACAAGAGGTACATGTAAAATCGTGGCTATTGATGTTCCGGGCGGAAAACGTAGGCGTAATATAAAGATGAGAGCCCAGCTCAGGATTTTTATATGGAGAACCATAACGACCGAAAAACACAAAGCATTTAAAACAGCCTTATTAACAGTTCATCGAGAAAAACTCCAATGCAGCGGTCAAGGAAAATTTCTGATATGGATATCGATGGAACTCCTTAACAATGGATATCCAGAAATTTTCCTTGACCGCTGCATTAGAGCTTTTCTCGATAAACTGTTCAGTCCGCCCACGCGAAATTCGAACATGCCTGACCAAACTGTCGTCAACTTTTCTCTCCCTTTCATTGGCGCACACTCTTAGCTCAAATTGCGAAATTATGTTCCTCTGCTTTCCCACACGTTGCCGTACGTTTCATCTTTCAGTCAGGCAGACGATTGTCAGGTTTCTTTTCCTTCAAAGACCGAATTCCCAAGTTGATGAGATCGCGTATTATTTATAAATACTCGTGTCAATGCTACAGAGCGTTGTATTTCGGCCAAACGCGCCGGCATTTTCATACGCGAATCTCAGAGCATATGGGGGTTTCGCCTTTGTCGGGAAAGAAACTTGCAAAGAATTCCCTTTCAAGCGTTCTTGCCCACTCACAACAATCTCTTCACCGTATCTCTCCTGATGATTTCACCATCATTTCTTCTTGTCGTTCGAACTCCAACTTTGAGCTCCTTCGAGAAGAAGCTTCCTGATATCGAAATTTAGACCCTCTCTCAACGAAAACATCTCATCCATAACCCTTTCTTTCTTTTAGTTTCACGCGGCCTGTTTACGATTTGAGCTTCGTTTCGATTGTTATCGACGACCCGCTGCAAAACGCCCTCGATCTTTCAATCAGTAGAGCTCGAGACAATATACTTGGATTACATGAAGTGATTTGACATACAAAGTTTGGAACGGTTTTATTTTCACGCGCTTAAACTTTACAATCTTCGGAGCTCACAACTAACTTGAAAGGGCGGAACAAACCAACAAAACAAACGTCCTTTTACGCAAAGAGTCTTAAATACGGAGCGTTATGAAAACTGTTTCCATTTACCCGAACGTTTTCTCGACGATTTGAGGGCCCACTGTATTTCTGTACGGTAGGACGTTGTATACTTCATGAACGCCGATCGACGGCCCCTTTTATTGTGCTTTTCATTTCATTTTATTTTATCTCAATTTTCTTGCCACCTTACTCCTTATTACTTCAATTCTGTTGGTTAGTTCTCATGTTACTTATCATCATGTGTAAATAAATATATAGGTTCTTGCCACTTGTAAATAGTTACTCTGAAAATGTTGCACGTCCGCAACGAAACGTTAGTAAAGTGGTTTTAAATGCTTTGTGTTTTTCTGTCGTTATGGTTCTCCATATAAAAATCCTGATCTAGGCTCTCATCTTTGTATTACATGTACATGTAAAATATTAGAAACTTGAACGAGACTCTGCCATATCATTTGCGAATGCAGCAAAACTGCACAAACACGATAAATAAAAGAACAATCATGACAGAGTTGCAACACTAATTTATTGGGAAATAGGTTAGAAATATCATTAGGACGACTGGTAAATAGCTCGAGCATAAGCCTGATATGGTTGACGAAACTCAATAATAATAGTTTGGAACTTCCACGTGGTAGAGAAGTAAGATCCAGGGCACAGACACCAAACATGCAATAAGGAAAGGGACTGCTTGTTTCTAAATAGATACTCCAGTACAGAGTGGTAAATAGGACGATTTGGCAGTAGAGCTACGGAGACTGGGTACTGAAAATGCAAAGGCAGCCATCGTTATTAGAGCTCTCTAGTTAATGGTAGATATGAGGTTTCTTCAAAATCTGTGGCCTACGTAGCTGCCACGAACTTTTCTTCTTGCCTCCGTCAAATTGACTATGATATACCCCTCTTGAATCATAACGTCTACTGTAGGTTCTATGGTAGGCAAACTAAGAGCTTGTTCATAAGTCGTGAGTACTTTTTGAAATACCTTTCTTAAAATGTGCTATTTATTTGTCCAGCAAGAAGTCCCACTCATGCGGACTTTTATAATGCGGACAATGTATTAATTAGAAAAAGCAGGCAGTTCAATTACGTTATTTGAGTTTACAAAGAACAAGTTTACTTCAGCAATAGGGACGTGACAAATACCACTTTACCAGTCATTGAATGTCAAACAAAAGTCTTGTTCTGTAGGTGCACGTTTTAACACTGGAGAACTGGAACAACAAGTGGTAATATAAAGAATGAAAGATGAAGTTGTTTCATGTATTTGAAATAGAATTATTTGAGCTTTAAACCAGACGTACATAAGGGTTAATACTTAAGTTTAAATAGTTTTTAATCTGGAACTGCTTTTGCTACATGCGAATTGTTAACTACCTCAGAGAACGCCAACATTATCCCACAAATATCCAGCGGGTTACCGGACAACTAGATTTTACCGGATTCAGGTGGCCGGCTCCGGCATATTCCTAGTAAGTGAAGGACGGCCTGTTTGTTGCAATATATTTTGATGTTAGACATAGGATTAGAGAGCGGCTGGGTACGTTTATGATTTGTTCCCTTGGAAACTCCTAGAATTTGGATAAAACGGTCACCAGTTTTGACTTAATGTAAAGTTTTCAGCGGAGAGATGGGCATCAAAAATCCAACGTAAACTACTGACAAATACATTGATCGGTTATATAATAATAGGTATCGTTCATAAATATTAGAATGTATCATCTTTGGCTTTTGACGTCGGGCTTTTGTGTATTCAAAGAAACGTAACGTTGATTCAAGCTTAGGTGGGTCAATAAAGGTTAATAAGATATTTGTGGACCTATAATAATACTGCTTGCATATATACCTGTCTTCTTTCCTTTCAGGAAACTTCAGCAAGCTTCCTCTGTGGACGACCAAGGGAAGGATAAAGATGTTTCATGCCATGAACAGCAGCAGGAAGAAGTATGTCAGCAATTAGTGGTTGTCAATTTGTGGTTGTCTGTTTGTTTTTTAGTCTGTTTATTTTTCCTTCTGTCGGTCTTTTTGTTGATATCCCCTTTTATCTGTCTATATGCAATCGTCAGGCCGGATTTCAAAGCAGTATGCAATAAGAAGCAGAAATAGGAAGCAAAGGGGCTGGGGGAAAAATGAAAACGAGATATGTTTATGTTTTTACGACAATGAATGCCCCGCTGAAGATTCGTAACAAACACACCTTGTTTCATATGTTTATTTGGATAAACGTGAATATATCTCAAAAACAAATGTCTTTAAGAATCTTTTGCTGGGCATTCATTTTTATCATAAAGTTGAGGTTTCCGCCAGGTTCTTCCATCGCGACGTTTGTGTTAATGTTCTGATTATTACTGTGGAATGCAGAGATAGAAGTTCCGTTTGGTTTGACGAACCTTGACCCGTTATTCACTTTGTACAACCTATTATAGAAAACAGAACCGACAAATGAGGTCACTTTCGGTCATGCTCCAACTGCCGGTCTATTATTCTTGAATTGTTAAAAAACCCCGTGTAATTTACTAGTACTAAAATATACAAAATATTGATTAAGTGCAATGGTAAAAAAAAGTTTTTCCTCACATTTTTTCTGTCTTGCTTGTAGTTCCTCCTCCTAGACGACATCAAAGAAGCGAAGAATATTGATTTGAAAGAAAACATTCGACAGTTCGAGGTGAGAAATTTACTTATAGCATTAGATGCCTAATAACCAAATCTAATCCGTACTTGCAAAATGAAATTCATAAATAGTAGAATGTAACTATGAAAGTAATTTTGAGAAAGTAATTAAACATTCAGTATGTGCATTAATATAAAGAAACTATATATAAAGAACCGCTTGGTTTCGGGTGTCCCGCATTCATACAAATGAACTTGAATTCTTGCAAAATTGTTCATGTGGAGGTTAAAACAAAAGTCAAACTTGTTCTCCAGATGCGTCTTGATCACTGCAAATTAAATGCATACGCTATCGACAAATTCAACCGAAAATCGCAATTCGGATTTGAGTCAGATCATTTGGGACGTTATGAATTAACATTATTCAAATTCCCATTGGTGTAATTTTAAAGAGGAATTTTGGATCAATGACCGAAAGAAAGGTGACAGGAATTAATTCTCCGTGGTTGACTTGACAGATAAAGAAATTAATGCATGAACGAGATTATGCTCTTAAGAAAGCGAAAGAAACCTATGGTACACAAATTCTTACCACAGATACAAGTGCACCACGAGGCCCTATAATGAGCCCCTTATTGTTCATCTTATATATATATAAACGATCTACCAGCGTGCATTCACTTCTCGAAGGCGATTCTTTATGCTGATGATACAGTTGATTTAGAGATGACCGCCGGTGATGTAGAGATGACTCTCAATTAAGACTTAAATAACGTGGCCACATGGATGAGACAAAACAAGCTATTTCTAAACATTAAAAAGGCGGCGCATGTAAACACTAGTTAAGTACCTATGAGACGAATACATGTAAACATTCATGTTGTTCAAAAGTGATGAACAGTCCGACGATTTTAATCGAGAAAATAGTACGAAAAGTTCAGGTAAATCATTGGTTGTATCACTTGTTACAGCAAGTGTGCTTGTATTCACGTTTACAACAACTGGGTAAACTTCAAATTCTTTTGTTTTTGTCTTGATGAATTATTAATGAATACTGTAATATACGGTACTCGCCAGAACAAGAAAATTCAAATTGAGGTGATAATTTTATATGATAGATCCTCTCTCACAAGATCAACTCCTTTAAATATTTAATGACTACGTCGAATATATCATATGGAAAGCTTACAAAAGATTAAGACTACTGAGAAGAATTAGAAAATCACTAAAAATTGGCCTTGCAAATCATCTGTACAAGACCATGATTCTTCCCATTACTGAATATTGCGACGTGACATGACACAGAACAGAGACGAGCAGCTCATCAATTAAATCCAAAAATCATACTTGGATATAGATTCTCTCCTCATAATTCTTGGTCTACCATTATGATTAAAAAGAAGAGACACATACAGTGTTCGCAATTCTTACCAAGAAATGCCTTTTAATGATTCTTTTAACGATTCTGTTCATAATTCCGGCACTAAAACACTGGGGATACAAAAAATATTATAGATATCTCTACAAATCATACCTAATGCTAGGTATCATTGAGAAGCCGATTGTCCGAATCATTAAATGAAGACCCCAGTAATGTATAAAACATTCGGAAATCAAATACCAATCTTCAATGTGTGATCGTTCTAATAATTGTCGAGAGGTCCTTAAGGAAATCAGGGCTGACAAGATTTACGAGGGGGTTAATCTCACATCCCATAGTATTGTAGTAAAAGCTTTTTATGGCAAGGAATTATCGGAGGTGATGCCTCTCGACATCGCTTATCTCGATACTCCCGCTATCTCGAACAGCGATTCGTTTCCCCTAGATTTGGGAGGGCAAACGCTTGCCCTCCAAGCAAAATTCCCTATATAATCCTCATAGACGCGACAAACTTTCGTCGCCGAATATGTCTGTCCCATTCACCCGATTTATTTCAAACTTTGCACTTTTACTGATTCTGACACGCTCTTTTCAACCATAGTATTTATTTTTGCCTTCGATGAAAATTTAAAAGCGCCTCGTGGGAGTGGCACATTATCATTGACGGTGTTTCGATGGATTCATCACTGGGCCCTGTACTCGCTAACATAATCCTTACAGAGTTCTAAAAACTTATTGCTCCCGATATAATCAACTCCGGTATCACAAAATTTTATTGCGGATATGTTGACGACACACTGATACTTATGAAACTTAGTGACATTCCATTTGTGTAATCCAAAGCTTCAGCAAAAATTTAAAATTTACTTTTGATTTCTTCCCTAACAGTGGCGTGCACTTTCTTGATTTAAAGATTTCCGATAATGGTATAGATGTTCACCGTAAAGACATTCATACCGGACAATATTCACATTTTTCATATTTTGGAACCATTCTCAGAGGCGTAGGAAGTGGGGGGGGCAAGGGGGGCGATTGCCCCCCACTTTTCAAAGTGGTGGGGCAAACATATGTATTCCCCCCCCCACTTTTTAGCACGGTGAACGTTTAAAAACATTCTGCACAAATTTTATGCGCTATATAGTACTTCTAAAACTTAAAACACGTGCATGTCATTCTATATTTGGCTCTGTACTTGGACTGAAAAAAAGTCGCCGATTGCTCGGCTACCAGATGTCCAGTTTTTGCCCCCCCCCCCGCCCCACTTCTGAAGAACTTCCTACGCCTGTGATTCTCTCGAAAAACAGCATAGATTAAATATTTGGTTTTTCGTGCCATCAAAATCTGCAGCACTCCGGAACTACTTATCAAACAAACAGATCAAATCAAAACATTTATGTCTTGGAATGGTTTTTTCTCACAGATTTCGAAACGCGTTTGTTTCTAAATTAAAAAACAAATTGTCTGTCTTCCGACTACAAAACTCCGTCACCTCAATTCAACGACTGTAATCCTAAAACTTGGCTTAGACTTCCGTATCTCGGCCCTGAAGGCCAATCACTTGTCAAAACCTTAATTAGAAAGATTCGTCGACACCTTAAAATTGAAGTCAGTTTTATCGTTATTTATGACACAAAGAAAACTGCCGTTTTTTTTATTCATTTGGTTTGATAATGACCCTGAAATAGAGTCCGAATATTACCGTGTTAACTTCTTGTCAATTCTTTTTTTACTAGAATCACAAATTAAGAACGCAAAGTTCATTTCGACATTTTATACCGAAATGAGCTTCTCCGTATTTTCTTAGCCGATTATTGTATACTTCACCTATAAGTCTCTACACTTGACATGCAAGGTTTCTTTTCTTTACCGAAAAGGACCTCGACAGAGGCGATTCGTACACGGACTCGTCTTGGAACGATTTGGTGGATGACCTTAAACGGATTATGTTGCTTAGAAAATTTATGAAAAAGCTCGAAGAATGTTTGTTGAGATGATTTTAAAAGTGAGCTGTTATCCTTTTAGATTATATTGCCTTTTATGTATTCGATTTATCGACATAATGCGTGATTATTATTTTTTTGTTATTTGTTCTCCCATTTCTACTTTTGTTCTTGGTATCCAGCGGACACGACGTTAAAAATTTATTGGTATTTAATGTAAATGCTGCAGCATAAATAGTTCAGATTACTTGCCCAGGAACACGCAATGAAATATCAAGTTCAGCTATTTAAACAATGCGTACCGACACTTTTCATACCCTATTAACGTCCTTAGAAAATTTGTGAACAAAATGCCCTGTAGGCTATATTGTAGTATAGCTGGCCACACTCCACTCAATCTCTTATGCCACTTTTTTAGTGTCAAATGCCGAATTCTTTCAGCCGAAAATGGTTAATTACTTCGCCAAATATTTTCGAAAAGGCATTTTATTGCTGTGATCAAGATGGTCAGGTTTATTCAACTGGTCTAAACGGGATAGAGGATTCATTTACCGCAGATTTTAAGATTTACTTAAAATCGAATATTTAAAACCGAAGATATAAAATAATTATTTTTTAGGTTTCACAACTTGTTCCAAGAACACCCGTGACTCTTATCACATTTGACGATTTTAAAAAGGGATCGACTTTACTAAGGTATGCTCTTGTATCTGTGATGTTTTCTGCTCGTCATCCAGCTGCATTTGGGGATAATACAAAGACAGCATTCTAGGTCTAGGAACAAACCCGGAAAATTTCAATGTCTCTAAATTTGATTATGGCTGTTGCAATTTTTCGAAAATATTTCACAGTCTGTTATATTTTTTGACATTCTATACTACGTGCATGTTTCATTTTTCTCTCCCAAACGTCTTAGGGGAGTCAATTCTTCGTATGACGGTTTTTGCGCGATTTTCAGTATCCGGCCATTGCATTATTTTGGGTAGGTATGATTTTTTCCCCCGCCCATTGTGCGAAGCTCGGTTCGAGGGTACTAATCTCGACGTACGTGGAGTCCTTTTACACGCGTGGTGACTAGGGAGAAAAATTTTCGCAGTTTTTGAATAATTTATGTCTGTATATATATATATATATATATATACATACATACATACAGTACATACATACATACATGTGTTGATAACAAGTATCAATAACAAAATCATATGGGTGTAGAGTGCTCAATGCCGAGGTAGAGCGGAATAATCACAACACAAGATTTAGTTACTTCATAAGAACTTTTATTCACTACAGAACTGTTTCGTATGACAAGTTCGAAGCTTGCCACACTCGTCAGGTGAATGTTGTGTTTGGCGTGTAAACTTGAGATCTGTGGTTAGTTTGTGACGTCAAGATGTTTGTGTGTAGTATTTGGTTCGTATTACAGGTAGAGACAGTGACAATTATCTGTTACAAAGTAAATGTTTCTTGCGGTGCCTGCAAGTAGATATAAGTTCATTCCTTTTGTTGAGGGAACTCAGTTCCGGATGGCAGATGATAAGAAATTTTTCGTAGATGCATAAGTTGCAGCGTTTAGTCCTGTTTGAGTAGGTATGATATTTCTTCATAATTTTCCATTCTATTGAATAGCGCGCGTTCGATTCCTTCAGCGACCAAACATGTTTGCTAAGCTCTGTGGCGTTTTTGGATTTTTCATTTCGAAATGAGCTGGTGTGGTTCCGATATCGTGCTTTAAACGTTCCTTCTGTTAAGCCGACGTAGGTCTGTTTCGTGTTGCTGTCCTCATTCGTTACGGTGGCCTGGTAAACAATCCCTTTGGTTTGGCATTTCCCTTTTAGTGGGCAATTATTTCTTTAGGTATATATTTAGGGACTTCGGTCGCTCAAGTATGCCGTGTGCAAGCTCGGGAATTGATATGTTGTTGATCAAACCTTACTTAGGTTACTTAGATCCCTATTGAAGCAAATCGATTTGGTCTCGTCCTTTTTTCCCTTGTGTGGATCTCTAGCAAGTTGTTTACATCATATGAACACTGAAGCCAGTAAATGATTTAAGACCAGGAAACGAATTGGCTTTCTTGGTGCTTGCGACTGGTTTCACTTTTGCAGGACATCTTAGTTACTGGACAATTTATGACTTGAAAGGACAGTTCTAAAACTCAGCTCTTTGGAATATGCATTGGCCAACTGTTCACATTCTGTAGCGACGCTTTGACTTGGTTCTTTCTCATCAATATGAACAAAAGACGTTAAGGGAACTCGCTTGTTGCCATGACATTTGCTGAGCGACTGAGTGTAAACGACATTCTTCGCTGAAGTTGAAACGATCCTGATTTGTATAAATCGAGACTTTCTCGTTCTAGTACTCACTTAGCTGATCTAGACAATCACAGGTACGTCTGAATCGAGTAGTTTTGAAATGCAAGTTTTGCGAACGAAATAGTTTTGAGTAGCTTTCAGTGGTGGATTCCCGACTTCATTCTTCCCAAAGACAGACTTTTTGGTTCAAATATTATCGCCTGGATTTTGCTGGTGTTTAATGGCAAAGTAGAATGCAGATTCTGATTCATTAGGACGATGGCTTTCGAATATTTTGTAATACTTATCCGGATTGTGTTCATGGTCAATTGTTCAAGAAGTGGGATAAAACTATATTTATATCTAAAAGCTATTACTAAATTTATTGTTATGTACACTAGACGGAAATTATTAGTTGTATGATAAGACTATTTCCTAAATTGGATTAGATATATATTCATCTGTTAAGTTTAAAAAGCTATTTAAAGAAAGTGTGTTGATATTATTGATTATATTAGCGGGTAGGCTATTCCAGAACTTTAAAGCACGGTATATGAATGTGGATTTCAAGAAGTTTGTATTAGGCTTTGGTAAATAAAGCTTTTTATCATTATTTCTCAGTCCGTAGACGTTGTTTTGGAGATTGTGAAGTTATCTGTTATATATTTTGGTGCCCAACCTCGTATAGCTTTAAATGTTAAAAGAAGTTCTCTCTTTTTTAAGTTTGTTTCTATTGGTTTCCAACTAAGAGTTTCGAAAATTTTCGATGATCACACCTCATAGCTTGCTCCCGTTATCACACGTGCAGCCCTCTTTTGAAGTTTATAGAGCTTATTTATGTTTGTCGTAGTGCCATCAAGCCATACATTGGAGAAATAAATGAAATGTGGTAAAACTAAGGTGTTATACATTTTTGCTAACGTTTCCTGTGTCACAAATTCTTTTGCTCTTCTTAAAAGAGCTATATTGTTTGAAATTCTTTTAGATTGAGCATCTATGTGCTCTTTCCAGTTCAGTTGCTGATCAGTTATTACTCCTAGTACTTTTTTCTCTTTTACTCGAGAAATGGGCTTGATCTCCAACAACTATATGCGGATTAGTTGCAATGTGATTTAGTTTTTGCCTTGATCCAATTATCATGTACACCGTTTTTTCCATATTTAGGGTAAACCTATTGGTTATTAGCTATTTATGTACATTTTCCAGGTCAGTATTAAGTTGTTGCTCAATGTCTGCGGACGACTCCCCACGGCATGAGATATTGGTATCGTCCGCAAACAATGCAGCATGAGTTGTTTCAAGGCAATTCGGTAGATCGTTAATATATATGAGGAATAATAAAGGACCAAGATTTGATCCCTGTGGGATTCCACCGGTGATATTTTGTGGTTCTGACATTGTAACCTTTATTTTACAAATTTATTTTCTTTGAAATAAGTACGATTGGAACCACTGCAACGACGTTCCTCTCACTCCATTATATTCTAATTTGGAAATCAGAATCTTATGGTCGACAGTATCAAACGCTTTTTTAAGGTCCAAAAATAATATTCCATTAATTAAACCCTCATCCATATTGGAAAGCCACTTTATTGTAGAGTGGACGAGGGCCGTTTCCGTTGAATGTTGAGGACGAAATCCTGACTGGTAAATCGAAAGTATTTCGTTATTAGACAAGAATTCGTAAAGTTGTCCGCAAAAGATCTTTTCAAAAATCTTTGCAACGACTAATATCACTGATAACGGCCTGTAATTTCTGCAATTTGGTTTATCACCTGATTTGTAAATTGGTGAAATTATAGCATATTTCAGATCATCTGGAAATATTCCTGTATTTAGAAACAAATTGAATATATACTGTACGTAAGTGAGTCTATAATAGAGTCACCTGCCGCTTGTAAGAGTTTAATGCAGATTTTGTCAATGCCTGATGATTTTGTCGCTTTAGCTTTCTTTATTTCCTTCTTAATTTGCGTATTTGTGATATTTCGAAACTGAAATACATTAATCCCACGTGACTCAGGAGTCATATAATGTCGATGATCGTGATCATTTGAAAGGATATCTCCTGCAAGCTTGGGGCCAATTGTGGAAAAATATTTATTGAATTCATTAGCAACGTCCTTATCGTCTGTCACTGCTTCGCCGTTGACTACAGCCTCTTTTACGGTTGTTACTTTTGATTACTTATTTAACAATTCATTTAAAAATTTCCAACTGTCCTTACTATTTTTGCAATTTTCCAAACTAGACTTGAAGTATTTTGCTTTAGCTTCCTTTATTAATTTATTAACCTGGTTTCGACAGTTCTTGTATGCCTCCTGATATATAGAATTGTATTTTACTGCTTTTTTCTTTAAATAACTCCTACGGTAACTCAAATTTTTAATGTCGGCAGTGAGCTACGGCCTGTATTTACTTAAGTATCTGAAGACTTATCTTTTTCTACCACTAGTCAACTTAATTGTTTTAAGTAGCCTATAATGTTCTTCGCCAAAATAGCTGTACCCTGTCGATTAAGGTGAACGCCATATGAGTTTAAATGGCTACGATTAATGTTCCCATTTGAGATCAGTCTCCAGTTATTCTGTTTACATACCTTTTGTATGTCAGCATTTACTTGCGTGATCTTTGCAGCGAGATTTGAATCATCGGTCCTGGTGATTATTTCGGAAATAGTAAATTTAGTACTAGGATTTGTGTCCGTGATCTGTTTTTTCTCAGAGAATATCTATGCGCAGAGATTTCTTGTGAAGACTTGAATTTTACATCGTTCGTTCCTACATGTAATCCGATGCATTCAGGGGGAGATTTCAGATTAGGTTTAATATAATGAGTCATTTCTTCCAATCGAGCGCCTGGGAAAGTTTTAACTTGGACCTTTACTCCAGAATTTCTCTGGAGTTTCATGGGACTAAGATATTTTATCATGGAGTCACCAACAATAGTAACCCTTTGTCGTTGCTTAGGCAAATTTTGGCGTTGATTAAGTTTATCTTGGCGATGGTTATTCCGGTCTTCTTCTGCTCGTTGACTTTGTTTGATACACTTCGATGAATTCGGTTGATTTATTTGGCTCTCAATTCCCTCGTGGATTTTCTTACGATTCTTTGTCATTAATTCGTCATTGTAATCAAGTTCCTCTTGCGAATCTTCATGGCTCCTTCTCATTAATTCCTTGTTGTTTTCAGTTGTCTCGTCATCTTCAATATTCTTCAAAACTTCGTAGTTGTTTTGGTGTTGAAATGTGATATCCGTGTTAGCCTTAGTTCTTTTTACAGTGGACCAAGAATAACAGTTGACTTCTGCCAATTGCTCTTTATACATTTTTTCATAGTCTTTTTGGAGTAATTTCATCGCTGTTATAAGGCTCAGCTTTTCGTTGTCAACGTCTTTATTTTCGTATTCAAATCAGACATCACTTAAGACAAGTTGTTATTGCGCTCTTGGATTACATGAATCTCCGCTTTTAACTTTTGGTTTTCTGCTTTCAGAATTTCGATCATTTCTCGGTTACAGCAGCTACAATTTCCCCATGCTACTGACCTTAGAGAAGAGGTTCATGAATTTGTTGCAAATTTCTGATTCAATGGACTTTAAGGTGGTCAAAGCTTTGTCTTGATGAGTCTGGGATTCAGATGTAGAGTCGTTTCCCAGAGGGATGTTTTCATTTGATTCTTTATGCGAATTATCATTGTCTTCATCCGATGTCTTCAGCAACTTCGTATTCTTGTATACTGTTAAACTCGTTTTCCCTGTGAAATGTCGCTCCACTGAAGACATTGGAATCTATTTATGGCTTGTAAACAAGAATGAAAGGCAAACAGCCACCAGGAAACACGCTGAAAAGCTACTTATCTTTGGAGATCATACTATCCTTCGGCGAAAATGTTGTCCACTTCTATCTTTCTCACTTTTCGGGTGGTTTGTTGATGATTACCTTCACCATGTACGACCAGTAATGCTTTCATCAGGATTTTAACACCTCTCAAGAAAGTTTAAAAGTTTAAAACCGACTTCTTTCAGTAAATTCACCGTTGAACCCTTTGTGTTGAGGTGTCGCAGAACGCTTCGTTGAAAATACGTAAGAGTTGAAGGTTTGTACGCTACGCCATTTTTCTCTTTTACCAAAGTATTACAGTGGAAAAAAGTACGTATTTAACTTCTCTTTACTCGTTCTTCTCTCGACAAAACTTGCACAAGATTTGCTTATCGTATTTTGTTGTATGTTTTGTATTTTCCGATTTTTGGTCAGCAATAACAAATGCAGAACTCTCTCATGTTTTCTTTGTTTATTTCGTCGGTTTCGTAATTCGTTTCATCTTCGTTACCAAAGTCTTTTACCTCCGGATGAATAATTAGCATAAATCTTCATCATAGCACTTCTACTAGAAATTTTTAATTAACTTTGAGGTAATGTAGGATTTATCAGTTTTTTAATACAAAAAATATCAAAAAAAAATTTTTTCAATCATAAGCTATCCGTAATGCTGGTATATCCGACCAGTAACCCATGAGGATGCTCTGCTTTTAAGATGGAAAATGTTGCCATCTACTAAAGTGTCTTCCCTCAAAGTGAAAAAAAGTTATAAGTTTCATCCAAAAACGACACGAAATACGTCAAGATCGCAACTAATGCAGGGTCTTGATACGAACATCCATTGTTTAGGAGTAGAATTGTCAGGATGGATCCCATTATTTGTAAAAACGTTAAAGGTTATTCTCACGAAACGTTTTGTTATGATAAAACGAGTGGAAATTTTAAACGTAAACATGACGACCAACAATTTCCAGTTTGTTTTGTTAATATTCGTGTCCAAATGTTGTTTTTCTTATATTGCATACCCTCTTCCAGTGATAGTAAAGGGGATTTGTCTTTTTGACAATTTTGAAAAATTATCAATGTTTCTTGGATTCTCGAGAGATATATTGGAAGGGTAGGCGAGGGTTTGTTGCGTGGACGTATTTCTAGTATACAGTATATACAGTCATAGACACTGCAAAAATTTTTCTCCCTAGTCACCACGCGTATAAAAGGATTCCACGCACGTCGAGATTAGTACCCTCGTCCGCTCGGGCCTTCTTCGGCCTTCGTACGGTGGGTGAGGGGATTACCGTAAATGTTCGAGTTAGCGCCCGGGCGCTTAATTTTTTTTCACACTTCTAAAAAGGCCATTAAATCGGGAGGAGCGCTTATTTGGACTGGGGTCCTTATTTAGAAGATGAGCATTTTGTACTGACAGTAACATAAGTACGATTATTTAACTAAAAGCCAAGACAATTTCGATAGTTTATTTCCTTAGTATAATCAATTGATTCAACAAAATATTTACAAGAATACCGGAATCTAAGGAAAAACCGAGAGAATCTCTTTCATTCACGATTTCTCGATTGAATGCCTTCACCGTCAACGTCTGATAACTAGTGAAAATCGAAGTATTTCACGATACGCATTGCTGGTTAAATTAACCCTTAAAAAAGGGGGCCGCTTATTTGAGGTGGGGCGATTATTGCTTGTTTGAATTTTTTACGGGGGCGGTTAATAGGGACGGGCGATAATTCGAACATTTACTGTATGGCTGTTTAATCAGTTACTGTCCGTCGCCTAATACAAGAAAAGGCCTTGGGTTTCTAACTTTGTGAGATTTTTTTGTATCAAATATTGGTTAATTTGTTACAGTTCTGTTTTTTTGTTGTGATTAAACCTTTACCTGTTGTCCTTTGAAGAAGTCTTCTCTGGAAGCTAAAAACCGTCTAGTAAGTTGCCAAATGGCAAACATGTCTGAGTGGTAAAGGTGAAGTAATCAAAACAAGCCGCAAAGTATAGTGAATACACAACGAACTGCATGTTTGGCGAAAGCTAAACCTTGTTCCTTTTGAGTTCTTTATGTTAAATGGGCCTTTCTCATGTCACAAATATCCTGTGGAGTAAAACTACAAAGTGTTTTTTTTGTTTTTGTTTTTTTTGTTTTTTTGGGTTTTTTTATTTTTAATCAATGCACGTTGAGAACTATGAGTTTTGAATGATTTGCTTCTTTTTGCTCGGTACCATGAAATTTTAGTAGTCTAAAACACAGACCATATTCTTACGGACTGACATCGCTAAGGACACGCTACGTCGACTAATAGCGAAATCCGAAGTGAAGAAACTAAACCAAAAATATACATTTTGGAACTTGATATTCAGGTAAACACAAGAAAAGACAGTATCCCATGTAATATTTTGAATCTATTGCAGGGTCATTGTTTGGGCTAAATTTAGGCACATTTTCCAACGCGTTATATCTATTTTTTTACGGTTAAACTGCAATAAATAACACAACGCATGAATCATTAACACGTGGCAAACTGCATCACATAACGACTAAAAACTGCAGATTTCATCACGTTATTTAGAACATCTACTTACAATCTGTGCCAGAGCACATCGATCTACTACGTAGAGCACGAAAAGGGTCCTATAAAGTTTCACACAACTCGTAAATGCGCTTTCTATGTTGTCCTATTCATCATACGACATTCGTTCTGTTTTACGTGAACACCGTTGGTTCACGTGATCCAGAAATATTATATCCCACGCGCTGCAAGGCGCCAACGAAAGAAACAGTAAACTTCAAACAAGTCTAAAGGGTACTGAACATCCCGAATAGTCCTTATAAAAACAAATACCATATTTATTCGAATAAGCGCCCTGAGCGCTTATTTAGTTTTGGAAACATTGAGAGTGGACGCTTATTCGACTGTGGGCGCTTATTTAATTTTCGTCACTTTCAATGAGGATTCTTTCGTTTTGGACAATAACTAAACAAAGCATACAGAATTTATTTCACTTTTACAAAACAAAACATGGAAAGTTTAAACAGCAGGGCAAAATCACAACTTTTAACAATTATTTTACTCTATGTCAATGAGAGAGCTTTCTGGTGCCGCCTCTTCCATGTCAGAGAGAGTGATGGCAGCGAAAGGGTCATTCTCCCGTGATGCGAAAGTTGCTTCATTGACGGATTTCAATCTCTCTAGGCTAGCATAACAGTGCTGCCCTTCCTGGAAGCAGTGAATTTGTTCATCCTCTTAGCCATCTACAGCAGCAGTTAATGCGCAGCTCCCAAAAGCGTTTATGATCGTTACTTTGTCTAAACTGGCCTAGGCCTCTAGGATCCATTGAACAATATCGCCAACTGTGAGCCAAACTCTTACGTACAGAAAGGACGAGCGTAGAGAAACTAACGACCGTGACGAATATGCTACTGGAACATGCATTGAGGCCGAAAACGAACTGGTAGGGCACGTGCCCGTGGAACGTTCTTTTCTTGTTTATATGTTCCTCAGAGCTCACAAAGCAAACAAGATGTTTGTCTAAGTGACAGGACGATGAAAACTCGAAAAATGAATTGTTGTCCCGGGATCATTTCGTGCAAGAACGCCCAGTCGAGCCATCGCCGAGAAGGTTGAGGAGGTTCTAAGGATGAAATAACTTTGTTCACACATGGACATTTCGGTTCAAACTTTGAGGAAAATTTCGATGATACTGGAAAACTGTGAGGGCATTAAAAGGAGTTTAGCAAAAAGATAAAAAATGTCTCTCTTATTTCTACTTCGGCCAGCTGTTTACTGCTGTAAGCTCTCTCTCGAAGGAGCTCAAAGTTCGAGTTCGAACGACAAGAAGAGATGATGGTGAAATCATCAGGAGAGATACGGTGAAGAGATTGTTGTGAATGGGCAAGAATACTTGAAAGGGAATTCGTTGCAAGTTTCTTTCCCGTCAAAAGCGAAACCCCCATGTGCTCTGAGATTCGCGTATGAAAATGCCGGCGCGTTTGGCCGAATTACAACGCTCTGCAGTATTGACACGAATATTTATAAATAATACGCGATCTCATCAACTTGGAAATCCTGTCTTTAAGAGAGATGAATGATCGTCAAGCCCTGTACTCAGAAAACGATTCTGAGCCCCAGACGGGGGGTCGAACCCTCAACCTTCTGATGACCGGTGAGACGCTCTTACCATTGAGCTACCGAGACTCAGATGGTGAGCTAAGGTGCAAGTTCGATATATATGTGCGACCTAAGCGGAAGCCACTATATATTTATAATGATTGATGAAGTTTTTGTTTGAGAAACGTGAGGGCTTGGATATATCTTAAGAGAGATGAATGATCGTCAAGCACTGTACTCAGAAAACGATTTCTGAGCCCCAGACGGGGATCGAACCCGCAACCTTCTAAGCGTCTCACCGGTCATCAGAAGGTTGCGGGTTCGATCCCCGTCGCGGCTAATTTGTGTTTTTCTGATGCACGTTTTGGTTGCATCCAGGACAAGAAGTTTCATAAATTGCTTCGTGCGATATCTGAGACTTTGTCTTTGTTAGAAAGAAAAAACGAGGAATGTTTTGTTTCATAATAACAAATTAAACTTTAACTTTAAGATGCCGACAGATCTTTCGGCAGTCTTGACAACCAATTGGCCCTTTTGGCCGAGATATGGGAGTCCCATCCATATTTTGGGCGACTAATCATCGAACGAATGTTTGGGCGTAGTTCTTTTTTGTGAAGATAAAACCTTTGTTTTGATTTTGGTGTCTAAATAATTCCTGATTTTTGAGAGGAAATCATTCCAAGACATGAATTTCTTAAACTGTTGAATTTGTCGGTTGAGCAATTTGGGAGTGGTGCAGATATTTATGGCAAGGAACCGGAAGTGCTGTGTTTGTTTTAAGTTTATGATCTACTTTGCACGTTTAAAGGTGGATTTCCATTTGGTGCAAAATGTCTCGCGCGCGACTTTTCCCTTTTGTCTTAGGACCTCTCTAATGGAACCAAGCAGAAATCTGTTCAATTTTAATGCAGCTGTCGCGCACGGGATATTTTGCAGCAAATGGAAATCCTCCCTTACACTCAATATCAGTTGCTTTTTCTTTTTTGTTTTTTTTTCAATTATCGCCAGTCCGCTCGGGGAGGCAAAACTAATTGCCGGACTGTTGACCTCAAGTATTAATTATATTTGTTGTCTTTTTTCTCATAGTCCCACTGGAGAGGTTCTTGGAAATAGAAATGACTTCAAGGTACAGTTCTCACGTAGCAGGAGAGAGAAAAGACTGAAAGCATTCATGGACTTGAAAGACGAGAAAGATATTCCAGACAAGAATGCTATAGGGATTGTGAAACATCTGCGGTTACATCTGACATTAACATAGCTAAACTTCGATGGGACTCCGAAAAGCATACGTCTATTTAGTGAAATCAATTACATGCAGGACGAACAAACTGATAAAAATCTTGGTTAATTTTTTCTAAATTCTGATAAGAGGAACTACTAATGTATGGCATTTGTGGTAGGATAAAATGCTAATGATCCAAAAGAAATTTAACGGGGTTCAGAACAATCATCGATGGTCGGGTATCGCCGTAAAAAATTATTCACTGCTGGGTTGCATTAGTGCCGTTACAATCGTTAGAGATGATTTGACATGTTTTCAACGCTAATTTAACTAAATATGGCATAAATAAAAATGATGCAGTTCTTTTTAAATGATGCAGAGGCTAAGCTTCTGCTGTACTCACGACAACTTCAAAATCTCTTGAGGCGATCTTCTCATCCTTAAAAAATCCTGGCAGAAACTGTAAGTTGCCTTATCAGTAATACATCCGCCCTAAAATGGCTGTTGTCTTTTTATCATTGCTAGTCGAATGATTATTAAATTGGTTGTGTGAAACATTGGCCAGGTCACACGATTTTTAATTAACATATAGAATGTTGATTCTTCCAAAGTTCGTCTTAGCAATTTTGAAAATATCAAACATTTTCAGAGCAGTTATGTAATGCGTGGCCTGTTTCGTTGTAGCCCTATTATTCAGCTGGACTCCGATTGATTGTAGATAGACCTACTGTAAACGCTTGGAAGAGCTCCTTTTAAGTTGTATAGAAACATCATCATCTTTATCGTCGTCATCATATTTCTTCATTAACTAGGACCCTTTAAATGCAGTTGAAAATATTTTAACCAAATATCAATTTTTGATTGATGAACCACCATATTCGGCAAGGTTTTCCCGAATAGCTGAATTTTACCAATATCTGAATTAACCACATCCATATTCCATTGCTTGTGCTTTTACTTACAATTTTCAGATGAATACTTGCACAGTCCATTCGAAATCTGGAGCTCTACTTCTCGATGTTTCCAACATAAACCTGGTCCAAAGCGATGCATTTCAACGTATTACCGCTTCCACTCCCAATTACGAAGGTACATGTAATGTAGGAACATTGACATTTCTGAAATCCTCTCATTTCGTTCAATAATTTAATCTGTATGTTAGTTATTGCTTTCATAACTTTTTTAACCGACGAAAATGGAAGTTTTTTGATCGAAAGGTCAATTTTGAAAAACATTCGTATATAATCTTGGCTGTTGATTTTCCGGGCGGAAAGCGTAATCGTAATATAAAGATCAGAGCCCAGCTCAGAATTCTTAAGTGTATCGCCATAGTGAAAGAGGCAAGTCGAAAAGTTTTAAACATGTTTACTGACGTTTCGTTGCGGCGTGCACCATCTTCAGAGTGTAGGTTTACAGGGATGAGAAAAAACTATATATATATATGTATATGATAATTATAGATTCATATATATAGTTTTTTCTCATCCCTGTAAACCTACACTCTGAAGATGTTGCACGCGGCAACGAAACGTCAGCAAACATGTTTTAAAACTTTTCGGCTGGGCTCTGATCTTTATATTACGATAACATTCGTATATGGTCACCTCAATGAGAAAATTAACGTTTGAAACTGAAGATAAGTGCCCAATCATAAAATCTTAAGAAGAGCCATTGATTCGCACACAGGAGAGTAAATACAGAAGATCTAACGTTTCGGTGTTAACTAATAATAATCTCTGATGATGTTGCGATGTATATTTTCGTTACGTGTTTTTTTGTCGTGTCGAGGGATAATACCCGTCAGTTCTCCCGTTTTTGATTTTACTTCTTATTTTCTACGACGATAGTTGTCTCTAAATAATTTATTTTGGATCAGAAGCTTGTACCGCTGACTATCTTAGTGGGTGATCAGCCTAACTGGGCTCAATTCGCGTGTCGCTGTGTGCAAGCAAAAATTAAGATCACGGGCGGAAGGTAGCTACCCTTCAAAGAATGAGTCAGTGTAAAATGATAGTGAATTTGTACTATTCATGTGACACGGATTATTCTGAGATTGAGTGTTACCCGATATCGGACATTTCTCAAACTGACCATCTCTTTTCTTGTTCATTTAACAACGTAGTGTGGGGAACAAAGTTTTTAGAAACAAGGAGGAGTTCAGGGGAGCCTTAGCCCTTTCTTTGCCAACCACGTGAGAGGGCACAGCAAAATGTCAACATACAGTACTAAACATTTTTATTCTTGTTTGAGGTGGTAATGAGCCGGATGATTTACCTGAAGCTGATGTTGACAGCCATGGGGATGACATGGAATATGACGATGATGCAATTGAACGTCTATCCAATCCAGCAATTCCTGGTACGGAAAATGGTCCGGCATTAAGTGGTATGATCTTACGAGAAAGAAAACCTGATCGACAAACGGAAAACATTCGAGCGAAGGTAACTGGATCTGCTTTTTGAATAAAATCAGAGGAAGCAAGTTATGGTCATTTATTTCTTGGGCGGACCTGTAGTGTATAATGGTCTGTTAATCGTACCGGGTGTGTTGTATGTTATTCAATTCTAATAAAGTTGCCTTGATCTAATTATGCGAGAGTTAATCCATCAACTTGAACCAAGCCGTGCCCTCGACCATTAACTCGTCCAAAAGGTTGCACAGGCGGGAAAACCAGCCACTAAAAAAAAAAAAATCCTAGCCAATTCCTTTTGTGACTGTCTGTCCTCTAGTTTCTTGAAAACCATGCTGCTACTTCTTTATGAACTTCTTCATACGCTAATTCGCGATGTTTAAAATGTTTAAAAATTAATGTTTTCCAAGCCGAAAAAATTTGAGAACTGTAAGCGTGTTTTTATCACATTTAAAGATACGATACGGTTACAATTTACCTATTAGTATTTTCCTCGTGAATTCTTAATAGTTTTATAAGTAATATTTAAAATAATAAGAACAATCGTGGTAAATTTGTCCTCTGATAACAGAGGACAAATTTACCACGTGTGGAATATGTGGAACTCCAAAGTAACTAACCACGGTCAAAATAGTTGGGTCAAAGTATAATAAACCAGACTTAGAACATGGTCATATGCATAATTTACTTAATTATGCATGTACTATTTACAAAACGAGCTGGAGTGCTTTATCTGATATAAAACACGAGGCGACAGCCGAGTGTTTTGGATCCGATAAAGTACGTACTGCGAGTTTAGTAAATGTTTTATAAGACGAACCTCTTTATACGCTAATTCCCTGCGAAAGTTCGGCAATTTATGTTTTCTAAGGCGAAAAATATTGAGGAGAATTTGAGGGGAATTTCAGGGTAAAGCACGTGTGTCTGTTACACACAGACACAACACGGTCTTGATTTTCTTGTATATTTTCCCCATGAATTCTTCTGCGTAGAGTTGCATACAAGGAAATATTTAATATCAATCAAAACTTATTTGTAGTCGGTAAAGTGAGGAATGGTTGCCCAATTTCTCGAGCCAGAGGCTCATGTTAAAAATGTTCGATTAACTCTTATGAGTATACAAAAATAACAAACAATCAAGATATATTTACAAGATTAAATAAGAAACGAAAAAGGTATATTAAAAGTATCGAATAACGCAAGGTAAATAAAAATAAAGTAAAATTCAAGTACAACGCGTGCACTTACAACCAAGGTTTGATTTACTACTAAAAATCTAACTTAGAAATCTGATTACGAAACGGTCAACGAATTAGAGTTTTTAATGATAGTTGGGAGGTCATTCCGTATATGTGATACGATATAAAAGAATGCCAATTATGTAAATATAGGGTTGTACCACACTTGTTCACAATTAGGGCCACAGTTTATGAGATTGTAACGAGAGGACCTTAATTTAGACAAGATGGAAATATACTGCGCTCCTTGAAGTCTCGTTCATTTAAGTACTATAATAAGAAGTTTTTCATAACGTCTTTGTTCCAGGCTGCGCAATGAGGCTATACTAAAAACCATTTCGTAGCTAGAAATATTTCCCATATTTAGGAGTGTCTTCAATGCATAATGATTAGCATTTTTCAATTTCTTGCTCGAACATTTTCCAATACCAAGAAAAACAGGACAACAATATTCCAAGTGAGGCAGGATGTAGGATTTGTAAATTTTTATCGATACTTCCATGGGAACCAAGTGTCGTATGGGGGGCTTGCACGTGACGTCATGGCAGCCATATTGGTTAAAGTTTCACGAAAGAATCTCATTGACTTCTCTTGTACGTGGCGCCGTATTATTGTCTTTTGAATCCTTAGGGATTGGTTGCAACCCAGCTATACGTTGTAAAGCTTCCACTTTTGCATAGACTTTGTTAAGTATTTCTTTGATGTGAAGTTCATTAGTTAGACGCTTATCCACTGTAACTCCTAAAATTTTAAGGTTGCTGTCAATTGAAATTGGAAAATCATTAATTCTGAGATCGTAATTGTAATCCAACTTTCCCATGATCATGGCTTGCGTTTTATTGGAATTCACCGGTAGAAAATTAATACAGAACCAGTGATTTAAAGTGTTTATATCCTCTTTCAATGAGAGTTCTAATCTAGTGGGGCATAGATCAGAATCGTACTCTGTCCTATCAGCATACCGACATAAAGACGAACTGGTATCTGTCATGTTCATGTTATTAATAAAAATATCAAATAGCAGGGGCCTAGTCGACTTCCTTGCGGAACACCAGATTGTATATGGAAGCAATCTGAGAATAAATCGTTACAATTCACTCTTTGTTTTCGACCTTGCAAATAAGAACGGATCAGATCTACAGCAGATTTATAAAGGCCATAAGTCATCAGTTTAGCCAATAATTAACTGACAGACTGAATCAAAAGCTTTGGAAAGATGAATAGCAACGATAGCTACATCTTTTCTGTGATCAAGGGCAGATCTCCAATCTCAATTTTAATAGAGCAGTTTGTAAACATTTGTCATTGGTGTGTGGATGCTCTATCGAAGGAAGCCGGACATATTGTTTGAAAAAGTCGGAGAGAAGGCCTGGTATAGTTGGTTCAAACTTAATTTCTTAAAATAACTTTAGTATGGCAGATAAAATACAAAACGATGGTAACTCCAAATATTGTTAACATTTTTACTGACTCCACGTTTCGACTAACTTGCACTCATCAGCAGGAATGTTGCTAAAGAAACCCGACCAAATATATATATATATATATATATATATATATTTGTAATAAATGTAACAAAAGTGTCACAGATATGGCGTGGGTAGCTAGAGCGCTCAGTACCATAATAGGCAGAGCGAAAACGCAAATCAAAGGGAAATTTTTGCTTCCTGTTACTACTCTGAGTTTCACTCGCTTAGGCGATCATCAGGCAACTGATGTGCCTCACTAAGTGCCGACACGTAACAAAACACCACTTAACATAACACCGCAATGTTTAAGAGAACGAAGAAATAAATGATCTGTCTGTTGCCTGATGATCGCCTAAGCGCGTGAAACTCAGAGTAGTGACAGCAAGCAAAAATTTGCATTTGATTTGCGTTTATATATTGGTCATTGTCGCTCTTCAAGGAAGCCTTTGCCATTCACCGACAAAAGTTGGTACTCAGTCACGGGACAAAGGCTTCTAAAGAACTCGTAATATTCCCTTTATATATATATATATATATATATATATATATATATATATATATATATATAAAGGCTTCCTTGAAGAGCGACAATGACCAATGTTTGACTTGGTCTATTATTTGACAATATACTAAATATAAGCTGTGATTAATTGGTCGGTTGGCCGTAACTAAAAATTTTTGATGGTAGATTTAAAAGGTACTGAATATGTAAAATATGTTCGCAGGAATTAATGTGTTTGTAGATTTCGGACTTGTTACAATAGGTGTGTTCGTTAATGCGTGTGTACAAGCAGCGGTCTGTTTTTCCGATGTATGAGGCTTGGCAACTAGGACACGTAAACTTATAAACTGCTGAGCTGTGGTATTCTTTAGGTAATGGGTCTTTTGAGGTTGATAAGGCGTTAGTTTTGTTTCCAAATTTTGTTCCCATTGTTCCCAGTTGACTCAATAGTTCAACTTGTAAAGTGGCTTTAGGCAAAGTCATACTGAAAGCTTAAAATTTGAAGAATAATTCTAAGGTTTTGTTATATATCCGTAACGTGACCATTTTAGTGAATTATTATATATGGGTTAAAAGCCTAGGGATAGGTCTTTACATTTGAATAAAAACCGATCTTGTGGCTTTTAAATTTTTTCGTGCTCATCAGACCATACATATTTGTTTTCCAGAGGTTCTAAAAATACATTTGAAATTTAAATTGTTGATGATGTGATTCTTGTAGCATTAAGAATTGAAGCATTGTTCTGCCTGTTTTTCAACAGGGAGTTCATCTTGTATGGTTTACGTTATTTGGGTGTACACTTAAGTTGATGAAAATTATGTTCTACATCTATGAATGGTAATGTTCTTCGAGGTTATTTGGCTAACGTGTTCGGCGAAAGGCTAATATAAAAATGATCAAAGATGTATTTTTAAATGAAGAGTCGTTCGTCCAACCAAAGGTTAATAGCCGGTGGTGAGACTGGAAGAAAGGGATGACTTGGAATGTCCAGTGAAGGTTGCTTACCAGTGTTTTGGATGGAGAGAGACGAAGACAAATTGAAGACTCAAGCTTTCTTCCTCGTGTCCATGAAAAATAAGGCTAGAGAAACATGAATGCCAAGTAGTGGAGGATTTTCAAGTAATGAAATACCAAGTACCTTTATTTTGTTGCCTGAGAATTAAGCGTTTTGATCAAGATCGAACTACGTTATTTATGTTTTTAAGGTTTAGTTATTTTAGTGTGTGTTGGAATTCTCAGAAAGTTGCTTGAGCTGAGAAACTAGGATGAAGATAATGTCCAAGATTAGCCGGGTTTTATTCTTTTCAGCCTAATAGGATGTTGTTATTTTAAGTAAAGACCGGTCTTTTCTTGAAGTAATAACCCCTTAATGCTCCATTGAATAATCAGAACAACTGTCTGATTACCCTAAAATTAATAACCGACGGAAAACAAAAGAATATGGTCTAACGAGTTTATAAAATAATTATCGCACTCCTCCCTCTAGCTCAATTTGTTTCTGCCACCTTGCTCTGTCACTCCACCTCCACCTCCCTCACCTTCTATTTCTGTAAATAGTTTAGCAAAATATATGTTGACACATTCTTTTAATTATTCACTCTGATGATGTTACGCGATATGTAACGAAACGTTAGCATTAAGGGGAGAAAGTGGAAGAGAAAAGGTGTTAAAAATAGCATTAACTCTTTCCTGGCAGGATACGACTTCTGTTACTTCACTCAAGCTAACTCCAGACGATTTTACTTGTCAAGGGGAGAGCTCAACCCGTCAAACGATTAAATTAAGTTAACATTTGTGTTGAGCGAAAGATTTACTTTGGCTATTTACAGCGTGTCTCTAATATGAATTTCAATTGCGAGGATAAAATAGAGGATAAAACCGGAGGATAAAATGGAAATCGTTAACAGAGACAGAATAACCAATTTGTCTCATGTGCGAGACAACACTTGACAGTGAAGACAGGGAGATTTGTTGCCTCTGTTCGCCGAAATATCTATATGAACTTGAACGTATGTTCCATATCGCTCTGATGATGTACTCATCACGTCTGTATTAAAAATTGTCTGCTGGGCAATAATTTTCAAAACAAGAGTTCCCTTATGTTGTTTGAAGTTCACCTTGGTAAAATGAATTGATCAAGAGTTCATAACATCTCCAAAGATGACCCGAGCTCGGTTCAAAAGCTCGCATTGAAAATCCCACATGGGATTTGAAGTCACACTTCTATTTTTAAGTCATACTTCTTTTTCAAGACTTCGCTTGCCGCCTGCATGGTACCTCCGAAGCAGAGTGGGCCATGTCTGATTTTGCTGTAAAACTAGGCCCAGTTTAAGTCCTTTTACATCAAAATGAATTTTACATACAGTATATTATTTAAATAACAAGCTTTGAGCTAGGCCTCGTTTTAAACATGAGGTAAAAAAAAAAAACGAGGAAGTAGCCTACTTGTAATGTTTGTTAGTTCAACATGCCGGACAATAAGAGGAATACGAGCATTATTTAGAGTTTAATAATGGAGATATTGTTAACAAAGCAAGAAGTTATGATGGATGTTTCTTCCTTGAAGCCAGGTGTTCCCCGGAAGAACCCCACAGTTCTGGCTACGGCAGTATAGAAATACATGATGTTTGTAGTGTGTTGCGGAACTTGTCAAAGTCTCCACCACACTGGTTCACTCGTACACAAATCAACGCTCATGGGACTGTATTCCATTGATTTTATTTCATTCGAAAGATTATTTTGCAGTCGTGAGTGTGAACCACCACCTCTCGCCAAGACCTGATCACAAGTGCCCTTATATTTTTACCCCAATCAATTACGTTATTATATTACAATGAATCATTGTGACGTCTTCTAAGCTATATTTACATATTTACATGAAGTATTTCACCCAACTGCTGAGCAGAAAACCTGGCGGCGCTGCTCTGGGAACTTATAACATAGTGTAAGATCACTTCTTAACCACTAATAATTAGCATAACTGGACCTATATTTAAGTCTGCTTTGACTTATAAGCTTTGTGGTCGGAACGTCTTCTAGAGTTTTTCTTACACGGTGTATATATGTTTTAATAAGCACTGACAAAACTTATATTGAAAACGTTTTTTGATTAACGTAAAAGTGATCTGATTTTTATCACTGTAATGCTTTTATGTTAAGTTAGGCGATCCTTGGCAAATCTTGGACCCTCACGATCCTAATGGTGGCGTAGAAAAATCATTTAAGAAAGGTAAGTTCACGATCAGCGTCAATCTTTTGTTGAAATACTTCATATTATACAAAAATGTTCATTGATGTAACTTTAGTGTTGGTTTATCCAATCACAATGAACTTACGTAAATACTTTTTCATTTCTCTCACAAAAGGGAGGCCTTTTAAGCTACCAAACTCAGTAAGAGAAGGCAAAGTACCCACTAAGAAACGAAAACGATTATCTCAAGAACTTTCCAATGAAAAAAGAAAGTTGATCTCTATTGCTGAATTCTGCAGACTCGCGTGTAAGTATTAAATACACTTTACCTTACAAATAATACGAGACTAACGTGAGACACTAGGTACATTTATCTTTATTTTAAATTTCATCTCTCGAACGAAACTAGTTCCCTCGGCTACCATGCGGTACGGGGGTAGTTATCTCGATGTGCCTGTAGTTCATTTACGCGGGACATGACTGAGCGAGCAAAGTGTTACATTGTGTTTGTATGTATATATAAATCGTTTACGGACCAATGAACTCCGTGGTAACTGGAATCCGAACTCCCAGTTATTGGCGCTGAGGAAAAAACAAATTCAAGATGGCTGCTCGTGGAGGGCAGTTTTGTACCACTGACCTCTATAATATACCTGGACTGCAGGTCCTCCTAAGAAATCACTTACAACGAGTGTCCGAAAAACGATGGCGTCGTTAGAGGTCCTTTTACTGGTTGATCCTTCATGTTACGCTTACCAAATTTGATGTCTTCATATTTATCATCCTTTGTCCTGTGCTTGATCCGCAGTTATCCTAGTCATCATCGTTGTCCTTTTACCGGTTCTTCTAGTTATCCTAGTTATTCTAGTTATCCTAGTTATTCTAGTTATCCTAGTAATCCTGGATATTCTATTTATCCTAGTATATCTGGTTAGGATTACTAGGATAACTAGAACCAGGATTATTAGAATAAGTAGAATAACCAGGATTACTTTTATAACCAGAATAACCAAGATTACCAGGATAACTAGAATAACCAGGATTACTAGGATGACTAGAATAACCAGGATTACTAGGATGACTAGAATAACCAGGATTACTAGGATGACTAGAATAACCAGGATTACTAGGATGACTAGAATAACCAGGATTACTAGGATGACTAGAATAACCGAAAATAGAACAACGATGATGGCTAGGATAACTGTGGATCAAGTACAGGACACAGAATGATAAATATAGACATTCAATTTGATGCGCGTAACATGAAGGATCAACCCTTTATTCATTGCGATAATTTTCTCTCATATTAAGCTTCTGGTTGTGGTTTTTCCGAAACTACTCACAAAAGAACTTGTTTGGAAGCCGCTTTGTAAGTTTTTTTATTAAAATTAATAGACCCCGTTCAGTTTATTTTGGTTTTTTGTGGGTTTTTTGTTTGTTTGTTTTGTTTTGTTTTGTTTTTCGTGCTTCACTTCGATCTCGATGTTGATTTTTCCCGTTTCTGGTAAAATGAGTCTAAATAAAGAGGTTAGAAAAACAAGTTATTTGTCGACAAGAACACTTCAAGCTATTCACTTGACGAAATAAACGTCCTTGGTAAATAAGGATTAAAACGTGTCCATATCGAGATTTAAGAGAAGTCTCAGTGAAAAAAGTTAGGAAAATAAACTTAAAGTTTGCGGTTTTTCTTTGAAAAACTTACCAAATTGTGCCAAGAAATTTATGAATCAGTAGTTTGGTGATAGACCCCAATCTGGACTTTAAAATGAGAAAAATACGTAGCAAAGCAGAAAATACGTAGCAAAGCAGAAAATACGTAGCAAAGCAGAAAATACGTAGCAAGATGTCGGCGTAAAAAATCCTTCCCCAAACGAGCCTTTGTTCCTGTTATAATTTACTAGTAAATCCTATGTCGGCAGTCGTCATCAGGAACAAAAGGACCTTTAATAACGCCATCATTTTTCGGACACTTTTTAAGTGGTACCCGCGGTCCAGGTATATTATAGACTTCATTGTTTCGTACGTCAGCTTCTGAGCCTTACGCGGTCTTGTACGTCAGTTCCAATCCTTTATACGACCTTGTACTTTAGTTTTGGTTTTGTCAGGCTTCGAAAATATTCACAACTTCGGTAAAAGTGTTCGGAAACTTCATAAGGAATTTAGCATAGTCACTCATTTAAAGGGATTCACAAGTGTTGTGCGGCCTAAAATGTTTTGTACGTGCTCTGAAGATGTTAAACTTGCGGTAAAAAGAGAAAATCATGCCGAGTAGTTTCCTTTAGTGATTTTGGAGACAGTTTTAAATTAGAAATATTGGGAGCTTGGAGATATCTAGAATGATAGATGAACATTTGTCAACCTCAATCATCAGAAAACCATTTCTGGGCCCCAGGCGGGGACCGAACCTGCAACTTTGTGATGACTGGCGAGACGCTGTAACCGTTGAGCAACCAAAACTCAGATGGTGAGCTAAGATGCAACTTCAACTTCTCTCCGACCTAAGCGAAAGCTGCTATTACTATAATTATTATTATTATTATTTCTTGACTTAACCAAATATACAATGATGCTCCAATTACAAAAAAAGAAAAACTATAACCTAGGGCATATTGTATAATTGGCCAATGCCCCTCCCTTCTCTCCTACTACATAATAAAGGTTAAGGAGGGAAGGACAATAGCTATCAAACTTTGTTAGCTAATATATAAGAACATCTCTTGTCAACGGATCAGTCCTGATAATATTTTTCTCATCATGGTTTCGCTTTCCCATACTACAAATTTTTGCATCTCTCTACACGAATATTCAAGTTCTTTATCATCCGTAAGCAGTTCCTTTATATATTCCTTCAATCATTTGGTTGATTTTATGTTTCTTTTCCTTAAGTTCATATCCTGTGTTCGCTTTTCGGAGGGTGCTTGACAAGGGTATCATGCATAATATGAACAATAATGGAGATAGGCTATCGCCTTGAAAGGTTCCTCTTATGTTTACACTACCCAGTGATTTGTCACACGATGTTAAATCCGTTCTCCAATTCTCCATGCTTGCTTTAAGAAATTCTTTAACATTTTCCGCCATACCAAACATCTCAAGGCATTCTATTATCCACGAATGAGGTATAGTATCATATGCTTTGCGGTAGTCCACCCATACCATAGCTAAATTGGTATTCCGTCCTTTGCAATCCCTGAGTATCAGCTGATCTATCAGTAGTTGGTCTTTTGTGCCTCTGCCTTTTTTGCTACACCCTTTTTGCTCCGGGGGTAGTAGATCACTGGTTTATTATTACAACTCGCACACCACCCAACTAAGGACAGTGGAAGGGGTCTCAGCCTGCTACGGGCTCCCAGCATCCCGCCAGGTAAGGCCGCAACAGACATTGCACATTTCAGGGAACTTGTGAGAAAAGGAAATTTTACCATTAACATGGATTTTAAGAATCACCCACGGGGCCAGCCCTTACTCGCCCAACTTATCCAGTCAGGAAGGAGTAAGGGATATACAGCTCTCTAAAGTCCCTGAAAGTACTCCCCGATGCGTATATCCAGTTTGACCTTAACAGTACCCTGTCGCACTTCCAACCAGTTAAGGTCAGTTTAGACGTGCCACTGCAAGGGTTAAGTCTGAATATGTATTATTATCTGCTTGACTTAACCAAATATACAATGATGTTCTAATTACAAAAAAAGGAAAAACTATAACCTAGGGCATATTGTATAATTGGCCAATGCCCTTCCCCTCTCTCCTACTACATATCCGGGTTAGGGAGGGAAGGACAATAGCTATCAAACTTTGTTAGCTAATATATAAGAACATCTTTTGTCAACGGATCAGTCCTGATAATATTTTTCTCAGCTGGTTTCGCTTTCCCATACTACAGATTTTTGCATCTCTCTACATGTATATTCAAGTTCTTTATCATCCGTAAACAGTTCCTTTATGTCTTCCTTCAATCGTTTTAAACCACCTCCCAAACAACCAATCACCGACGGCACTACTTTAACAATGAAATCCTCTCGTCTTTCTCGTAATTCGAAGCACAACTGTTGGTAATTTAGTATTTTCTCCCCTCTTTTCTCGTCTTTATTTGACTCGTTCGGGCACGCCATATCAATGATCGTTATCTCTTTCTTTTCGCTATCCTCTAACGTCAAATCGGGTCTTCTTGCCGTACAGTTCGTCCTCATCTTGTGTTCCTAGTCCCAATATAACTTCTTGCTGTTGTTCTCGATCACTTTCCCTTTTTCCCATCGTTCCATATACCATTTCGTTCCTTCTGGGAGCAATCAATTCGTTATCGCCCATTGCACCGTCAATACCTTTAAAGCGTTGTCATGTCTTTTCACATATTCCGATCCTGCTAGCTTTTTGCATCGTGCAAATAAATGCTGAACAGTCTCTTTGCATTCTCCACATAGCCTGCATTTTTCTTCATCTGTTAGTCCTTTCATTTTCTTCCATGCTCTCGTCTCCACCATCTGCTCTTGCAAGGTAAAGATCGACGCTGTTTTTCGCGGATCGGTGTTGCATTTCAACCATACGTGGTCCTCTTTCTCAAATCCAGCTGGTATTTCGCTCTGGAGCTTCTTTCCTTGAAACTTTCAGCTTTGTTCTTACGATGTCCTTCTTTCAAGATGTTCTTTAGTTTTCTCCATGCTACTTTCCAATCGTCGTATGTATTGTTGCCTATCTTAATCTCTCCAATGTTAAACTCGACTTGCCCATTGACCTTTCGCATCGCCTCCTCTGCCTCTCTCTTTACCGACATTTGCTCTTTTCTGCACTTGTTAATCCAAGAAGCTCAAATCCACTCGCTATTCGACACCGCCATGAATGAATGAATACCTTTATTTTAACACGCTGGCCTCGTCAACCGAAGTTGATTTCCACGAGAGGCGTGTGTGAATTGGAGGGGGAAAAAAAATTACAGAAGTTACAGAAATTACAATAGAATATAACTACACTAAGACCTAATAACAAGATGTAAGGAGGTAAGGGTAAACATTTAACTATTTACAGAATTACTAAGACATGAAATAAAATACTAATAATCTATATTTACATGTTCGATTTAACTACTTAATGTTTAGCTCAATGCAAGTAGCAATTTATCCTGAAAGCAAGAGAGAGTTTTACTATCTCTAATTTCTGATGGGATTGAATTCCAAAGATATGCCCCATTATACAGAAAGCTTTTCTTCATGAAATTAGTATTTGGCTTTGGTAGATTGAGACAATTTGAAATACCTCGTAAGTTGTAATTGGTGGTTTCTTTTTTATAAGTAAACATTTTGGTAAGTGAATTTGGTCCTATGTTGTTCAATAGTTTAAACATTAGCTTTGCTTTTGCCTTTTTTCTAAGTATTGTTAGTGGTTCCCATCCCAATTTACTTAGAGCAATAGAATGATCGATATCATTGTCCATGTTTGAGATGATTCTTGCAGCTCTGTTTTGAAGTTTTTGTAGTCTTTTGGACTGTGTTTCTCCAAAGGCATCCCATACTTCACAACAATATTTAAAATATGGGTAAACAATAGCATTATAAACAGAGAGAAGTGTTTGCTTACTGGTAAATTCCTTAATTCTTCGAATAGCAGAAATACCAGCTGTTATTTTTTTACAAATATTATCTGTATTACTCTTCCAAGATAAGTGTTGGTCAATTATAACACCCAGACTTTTGCATTCATTTATTTGATTTATAGGTTTGTTGTCAATTTGAATATCTAAGTTTAAATGTGAAATCTTTTTTATCATTGGTTTTGAGCCAATGATAATAAATTCTGTTTTAGCTACATTTAAGCTAAGCTTATTTGCAATCAACCACTCTGCAAGATTTTTTAAGTCAGAGTTTACTGTAGCTTCAAGTTCTATTATATTATTACTTGAAGCAGTTAGGTTAGTATCATCAGCAAACATTCTTGGTTTACATTTCTGTAAACAAGAAGGTAAGTCATTTATATATATTAAGAAGAATAATGGACCTAAGATAGAACCTTGAGGAACTCCACAAGTAAGCAATTGTTTGGATGAGATAAAATTTTTGATTTGGCATCTTTGACTTCGATTTGTGAGATAGGATTTGATTAAGTTGTGAGCTTGTCCTTTAATTCCATATAGTTCAAATTTTCTTAATAAAATCTTATGGTTGACCGTATCAAATGCTTTTTTAAGGTCAATTTGCACTGCAAGGTTTAACAGTTTTCTGTCCATGTTTATATACCATTCATTTGTACAGTCAATTAATGCAGCAGTTGTTGAATGTGATTTTCTAAAGCCAAATTGACAATCACTCAAAATTTCAAATTTTGTTAAATAATCATACAGTTGATCATAAAGTATGCGTTCCATAACTTTGCTGATAACAGGAAGTACTGAAATTGGTCTGTAGTTTCCTGGTACATTTCGGTGTCCATTTTTATAGAGAGGTATTACCCTAGCCATTTTCCACTCATTTGGGAAATTTGATAAGGTAATACACTGATTGAAAATATAGGTCAATGTTTCAGATATGACTGGTGCAGCTAGTTTTATAATTCTGCAAGAAATCTTATCGCATCCAGTTGCTTTGTTTGCAGAAAGTCCACAAAGGGGATGGTAAACATTACTGACAGTAGTTGGCTGAAATGTAGTAAACTCTGATTTAGCACTATTGATATAACTTTCAAAGTTAGTATTTGAGTTGTCTATTTTACTTGCAAGTTCAGGGCCAATGTTTGAAAAATATGCATTTAAGCTCTCAGCTATATTTTCTGAGGTTGTTAAAGAGTTTTTATCTATAATCAACTCATTTATAACTGTTTGTTTGTTTTGTTTTCCTAGTAAGTTGTTTATAGTTTTCCAAGCCTGTTTTGGGTTTTGTTTTTGACCAACAATCTTTGAAGAATAATATTCCTTTTTTGCCTTTCTTAGTTCAATATTAACTTTATTCCTACTCTGCTTGTAATATAGCCAGTCCGTTTCAAGGTTTGTTTGGATAGCCTTTCGCTTTAATTTGTCTCTTGTAATCATAAGTTGTTTTATATTTTTTGTAATCCAAGGAATTTTTCTTCCTCGAACTTTTTTTTGTTGAATAGGTGCATGTTTATTAAGAATTTCTAGGAATAAACTCTTCCACAATTCCCACATAGAATTTGGATTATGTGGGAAAAAATACAAATATTCCCAGTGCTGCCCTCTTAGTTCTCAATAAATTTTTGCTGATTAAATTTTTTCATATTCCTAATCTCAATAATGTTTTCTTTTTTTGGTATGTAAATTTTCCTGATTGCAAATATCAAACTATGGTCACTGATACCTGTGTGAATAACACCAGAATCAGACAACTTCTCTGGTGTATTTGTGACAATGTGGTCAATTAGACTTTTAGAATTTATTGTGACCCGCGTAGCCCGATTGATCAATTGCGTTAGCTGAAATAGTTCATAAAGTGTTTTAAGTTTCTTTGTTGGTGATGTTTCGTCATCTTTTTTTAGTAAATCACAATTTAGATCACCTAATAAGTACATTTCTTTATTTTCATCGTCTATTGACTGGATAAGTTTTTCAAAGTCAGTGAAGAATTCAGAGGAAGCATTGGGAGGCCTATAGATTGTTGTAACAATAAATGGTTTGCTATGAGGTTTCATAATTTCAATGCACACTGCTTCTAGATTTGGAGAAATAAGGTCATTTCTTATTTTATAGTTGATGGTGCTACGTAAATAAATGCAAACACCACCACCACTTCTTGACCTATCTTTTCGAATTATGTCATATCCAGTTATGTGCATTGCACCATCATTGATGCTCGAATCAAGTCTTGTTTCATTGAAAGCAATTAAATCAATATGCTCTTTTGACAATGAGAATCTTATCTCATCAATATTTTTTGGCAGACTGACTATGTTTAACAGAGCCATTTTGAAACCTCGTTTGTTAGGAACATTATTAAGACCAGTAGGGAAACTACTACTTGCATTGGAAGAAACATTATTTTCAATTGTTAATGTTGTCTTATTGTTTGACGAACAAACTTTAGGTCATTGTTCCATTGTCTTGTCCGGTAAGTTTGACCAAAAAAATGTTGATTCTGGTCAACTTTCACATTTCTGCCTGATTTGAGGTAAGTGCAAAATGCACTTCCTAAGGCCTTATCTCCTTCTATGTTTAAATGTAAATTTGATCTGTTTAGCAGGCTCCTATCTATGCTATCATTATTAATAAAAGTTATGTTTTTCTTTAAGCATATATTACTGATTAATTTATTATATTTAGTAATGGTGCTTGGTGGGACACGGCCATCATACCTTTTAATTGTACTGGACACAGCAACTCTTCTTTCTTGCTTTTTGGCATCAGATATAAGATTCTCCATCTTGACTGCTACACTTTCAGCATCTTCACTTACCAGATTGTTGGTACCCACATGAACAATAACTGTCTCAAAATCTTCTTTTAATAAACTTTCATTCATTTTGGCATGGATGTCTTCCACTTTTGCTCCACCATATGAGAACACAGCAGACTGGCCACGAGCCGCTCTCTCAATCTTTTGTCGGTTGATGTGCTTAACCATCGAGTCACCAATGACTAAGGCTTTTTTTGTTGCCTTCTTTGACTCTGTTTGATCTGGTTTCTTCTTTGGAGTGATGTCTCCTTGGTTCTTCTTATGCGTCAGTTCAAATTTGGTCTTCTGGATTGAACGATACTGAGTGATCTGACTTGTTATTGTCTCAGGTAAAGGGCTTTCACTTTCACTTGTTTCGTTATCAACTAGCACTTGAAAGGCATTAGATAGTTTGACAGCGGACTTGTTTGTTGCCTTTGAATTATTTTCTTTGGTCGACTGTGTTTTCCCTTCTATATTTATCCACTGATTTTGTTTAATCTCTAAAATGTTCTTGATGATGTTGTTTTCCGCGATTAGTTCATTTACTGTGTATTCGAGTGTCTCGATTTTTGCCGCCATATTGTTTTTATCTTCGACTAACGATGCTATGATCTTTTTGGATTCATCGTCGCGTTGTTTGGCTTTCAGGCATTCTTCTTGCTGATTCGCTTTAATTTCGTTTAGTGTATTTATAATTTTCGAAAGTTTATTGTCATAAACTTCTCTCCAAGGGGTTACGGTTTCTTTATCAGCTTCGGCGTCAGTCGAGACAATATCTTCGACCGTGTGCTTTGGTGTTTTGTTTTCGTTCATGGATGCATAGCTGGTAAGAGTTGCTGCTAACTGATTTTCTTCGTTGTCATCGATAATTATTATCCTTCTATCAGTTGAGACATTCCACTTTAGACTGAACTTGGGACTGGTAAATTGTATGGATTCACCTCGTGCTGAAGACCATCGACCGGACAGTTGCAAATCGTTTGAAACGAACGCTTTCAACGACTCCAGGTTACCCTGCCACAACAAATCTTCCCCAGAAATACATAAGAAATCAGAATTCTGTTTTTCA
>JASJOG010000580.1:5000-35000 GCA_030142905.1 Heliopora coerulea | reverse complement strand
ATTTTCCAATGTAATATTCTTGCCACATTGTCGTGTCTCCTCTTATACTCATGCTGTGCCAATTTACTACATTCACTTATGATATGGCTCACACTTTCTCCTCTTTGGCCACACATCCTGCATAATGGTGATTCCCCTGTCCTATCTATCTTGAATTTGACATAGTTTGTGCGTAGCGCCTGCTCTTGAGCAGCAAATATCAAGGCCTCAGTTCCCACTTTCAGATCCGATTTCCTTAGCCATGTCCATGTATCCCATTTATCAGCTCCTTCTTCCATATTTCTTAGAAATTGCCCATGCATAACTTCATTTTTCCACGCCACCTCTCTTGCCACAATACTCCTCATCTTGTACTCTTCCTTACTAAGAGTATCCTGACCGTCAATTACTCCAATCACTTTTACCCCCTGTATCAACGGCTCTACGTTGTTCTTCACATACCACCTTAAATTATTTTCCTCACTCCTGATACAATACTCACAGCTAATTAAACTTCTTCCTCCATTCTTCCTGGGTAAATAAATCCTCTCAACATCGCTTTTGGATGCAATGCTCCATAGTTAGTCATCATCTTTCTTATCCTTCTGTCTAGCTTTTTTACTTCTTCCATATTCCAATTTATCACTCCTGCCCTGTACCGTAGCACTGATATAGCCCATGAGTTTATTGCTAATACCTTGTTCTTGCCATTTAATTGGGACTTTAGTATTAACCGTAATCTCCTTAGATATTCTTTACCGAATGCTGCTTTCATAGTACTTTCCATGATCTGATCCATCTCCGTAATACCAAGGTATTTATATCCATCATCTTCAATTTGCCTTATCACGTTTCCATCTGGCATCACCACACCATCTGTTATCACCACCTTCCCTCTTTTCAATACAAGAATTTCACACTTTGTTAACCCAAACTCCATTCCAATATCTTTACTAAAGATACATATTGTGTTGATTAGCGAATCAATTTGATTCTCCGTTTTCCCGAACAATTTAAGATCATCCATGTATAACAAGTGATTAATCATAAACTGCTTTTTCCCCCATTCATAGCCTATTCCTGTTTTTCTCAGAACCAGTGTCAGAGGTATACTCAAAACAAATAGCAGTGGTGACAAACTGTCTCCTTGGAAAGTCCCTCGTCTTATCCGAACTTCACCCAAAGTTTCCCCATATGATGTTAATTCCGTCCTCCATGTTTCCATACTGACTTCTAAAAAGCTTCGGATGTTGTTCGCAACCCCAAATATTTTCATGCATTCCTTAATCCACGAATGAGGAACCATGTCGTACGCTTTCTTATAGTCTATCCACGCCATTGCCATGTTCATGTGTCATCGTTTACAATCTCTCAACATACTTTTGTCAATTAATAACTGGTCTTTTGTTCCTCTACAGTTTCTTCGACATTCTTTTTGTTCTTCAGGTAACACGTCATTCGTTTCTAGAAAACTATACATACAGTCTGCAATGATTCCAGTAAGCATTTTCCACATAAGTGGCAGACATGAAATAGGCCTATAGTTATCCACCATATTCCCTTTTGCTTGGTCTTTTAAGCACAAGATTGTTCTCCCATATGTCATCCATGTAGGTATAGCCTTTCTACTATTCAAGATATCATCCAGTTGTATCGCAATTCTCTCATGCAATGAAGTCATTTTCTTTAACCAGAATCCTTGAACTCCACCTCGTCCTGGCGCTTTCCAGAGCGGAATTTTTCGACATTGCATCTTTGCCATTTCTCTTGTAATCACTATATTTTCCTGTACTGACCTGTCCTCATCGTTCAGTTTTCGAAGCCATTGTGCGTTTTCGTTATGCTTTATTTCATTATCCCATATTTCACTCCAAAACCTTTTACTTTCTTCTGGATTAGGGCTTGTCCCTTCTCCTCTATCATCTCCATCTAATTCTTGGTAAATTCTTTTTTGATCCGCACTGTATATACGGTTTTGTCTGTATTGGCTTATTCGCTGCTGATATCTCTTAATCTTCACACTCTTAGCCATTATTATTATTATTATTACTATTATTATTTACAATCGGCTGTTATTGAGATGTTTATAAACATGTGAATTTTGATTCTTGTCGAGAAATGGCGAGAGGTCTCTCCAACAGAGCGGGCATTACATCCCGCACAAGTGAACTGATAAATGACAAATGATTTTAGAGCATCTGGAATGGGATCTTTATATCTATGATACCTTAGTCGGTGCCAACTATGATACCTTGTTATTGTCATCATTCTGTCAGCACCACCACTAATTAACACACTGCCTTTGTAAATAGCTATTAATTATTCATATTATTATTATTATTATTTGAAAAATATTTTCCAACGGTTGCCCCTCAGATCATTCATACGTTACTGCTTTCCAAGGGGCCGTATCTACCTGTCTATACAATGATACAAAACAAAAACTATTTACAAGCGTTAGTATATTATTGTTATTACGATATTGCAACAAAAGTGTGTTCACATTTTTAGATTCTAAGAACTATATCAAATAAAAAATTTTTCTACGTGCGTCTTGTTTGTGATATTAATTACCTTCTTTGTACTCCTCAACCATAGACCTAAACGTTGGCAAGGAGACCTCCTGAGTTTTGTATTTCCTGGGCAGATTGTTCCAACATATTGGTCCTGAATAGCTAATGCTTTTTTTAAAAAGTTTGTGTTTGGTTTTTCAAGTGCGAAATCAATCATGCTATTCCGAAAGTTGTGAACTTTACTATTAAAAAATATAAATATATCAGTAATGTTCTCAGGTACCAATTCACCTGATACAGTAGTATTGCCATCTGATTTTTCCTTCTTTCAGAACTAGTCTTTCTAGTCTTTTTATGTTTCCTCGTCAAATTTCTTACATCGCAAGATGATAGAGATATCGAAACTTCAGCCGGGTTTCAGACAGGCTCTGAACATGCGATGTGGAAGTATTTTAAGCGTACAAATTCTGCTTATCCTAAGTCGGTAGTGAAGCGTCGAATGACTCGCAACTTTTATTATTTAAACGAGTTTATTGCTGGTCTTCTACTATTATGTGGTGATATTGACTGTCATCCCGGTCCTACTGCTATAAACAACAGGATTTCATCGAACTTTATGTATAAAAGCCTTGTTATCAACGCCCGCAGTCTCAAAAGTTTACATCAAGTTGGTGCTTCTACAGTCTGTAACCTACACTGTGTTCAAGATCTTGTTTACGCCGACAATTCGGACATCGTCTTTATCAACGAGACTTGGCTAACTTGCAATATCAGCAGCAACGAAATCTTTCGTCCTCCTTACACTGTAGTAAGGAAAGATCGAACAAATCAGAGTGGTGGCGGGGTATGTATTGCAATCAAGGAAGATTCTTTTAAATCTGTTAGAGGTTATACGGCGGTTTCATCAGAACAATTGGAAGTTGCATCTGCTGAAGTGGTTACTGATTGTGGCTTAAAAATCCTTGCTTGTAGTATTTATCGGCCACCGAATGCTGATGCGAGTTGGATAGAACATTTTAATGCTTTCCTGGATAATGTAGCGGATCAATATAATAATATAATTTTGGCTGGTGATTTCAACTTGCCACATATTTCTTGGGAGCAAACAGTCAGAGCAAGCGGCAATAACGAACTTTGTTTTGTTGAAGCACTTAACGACCATTATTTATCACAATTAAACCAAACACCGACCCTTGGGAATAATGTGCTTGACCTGGTAATAACGAGTATGCCAGATCGCATTCGTGCGTGTGAGGTTTTGTCTCCTGAGGACGCTGGGATATACTCTGACCATGGCGTAATTTCTTTCGATTTTTCTGCCTTCGTTAAGGCTCCCATAAAAATTCATCGAACTATTTATGATTACAAATCAGGAGATTTCGGTCGGTTGCGTGGTTCCCTAACAGCAGTAAATTTGTCGTCGGTCTTCGGCAGTAATGATATTAATTTGGATTGGCAATGTTGGAAAGATGCTTTTCTTGCTGCCGTATCAGATAGTATTCCAACAAAGAAACTTAAGGGTAGAAATCCAATGCCATGGATAAACGGAACAATATTGAATTTGATCAGGAAAAAAGACACCCTACGGAAAAGATTAAGAAAATCGCCTACTCTTCACTTGAAAGATAAGTTTAGGAAATTGCGTACCGAAGTAAAACTAATCCAAGCGAGCCGTGAGAAATTTTTTAATTCTCTTGAGGCTGACATTAAGGAGAATCCCAAGCGATTTTGGTCAATTTTTAAACAAACATCGAAATCACGAAGTGCAGAATTACGTGTCAATGCCAGACACAGGAATAACAGAAAAGGACTTAGCGAGAGTTGTAGCTAATACTCCTCAAACAATCGCTAATCTGTTTAATGAGTACTTCGCCTCTATCTTTACAGAAAGTTGCTTAGAGGTTAATTATTCTTTTGAAACTAATTGCGAACCACTGTTATCTGACATGGTACTAACGGAAAGTGAAGTTCAAACTGTCCTTCAGACCTTGGACGTGTCTAAAGCTGCTGGTGTTGACAATATCCCAGCTAGATTATTACGTGAAACCGCTCCTGTTATTGCGCCATCGCTTTGTGAGCTATTTAATAAGTCCCTTCAAGGGGTAGATGAACGATCTTCAAGCTCGATACTCAGAAAATGATTTCTGAGCCCCAGATTTCGGAGTATCGAGCTTGAAGATCGTTTATCTACCTCAATATATCCAAGCTCTCACGTCTTCTCAAACATCAAAGTCCCTTCAACTAGGTGAAATATCTTGCGAATGGAAATTGGCAAATGTAATCCCGGTGTTCAAAAAGGGTGATAAGGAGTGCACAGAAAACTACAGACCTATATCGCTTTTACCTATCGTGTCGAAAGTACTGGAACGATGCATCTTTAATGGTATTAAAGACAAAATCTATGAGAAAATTAAGGTCTGTCAGCATGGTTTTGTGATGGGGAAGTCATGTATTACTGACCTCATTGAAGTTTTAGAATACATACAATCTACTCTGGATCATGGCGGGCAGGTCGATATGATATACGTAGACTTGAGTAAAGCATTCGATCGAGTGGACCATAAGTTGCTAGTTCAGAAGCTTCGGAATTTCGGCTTCGGTGGAAAGTTATTGAAATGGATCCAGTGTTATCTAACGGACCGTAAGCAACGAGTAACTGTCCTTGGAGCAACTTCGAACACGTTACCCGTTACATCAGGAGTGCCCCAGGGCTCTATACTAGGTCCCGCACTATTTTTGATATACGTGAATGATCTGCCTGATATAGTAAGCTCGAGCTGTGTCACCATGTTTGCTGACGACACAAAAGTGTTCAAATCGATTAGATCACCTGACGACACCCACGCCCTCCAGACTGGCGTTTCGAACTTAGTCACCTGGTCACTGCATTCAGATTTAACGTTTAATGAAACGAAATGTAGATATCAGTCAATAACGCGTAAGACCAAGCCGGTCGTTCATAAATATATGATAAATGGCGTGGAGTTGGACTCTGTTTACAGTGAACGGGACATTGGTGTGTTGGTGACTGCTGATCTTTCATGGAAATTGCAAGTATATCACCAAGTAAATCGTGCTAACAAGACCTTAGGCTACATTAGAAGAAACTCTCGATCTATCCGAAGTGACTCTATTAGACGGACCATATATTTAACACTGGTGCGCCCTCATCTGGGATACGCTACCCAGCTCTGGTCTCCACAAACCGTTGATCTTATGCAGCGATTGGAACTAGTCCAGAGGCGTGCAACAAAATTTATTCTTAGTTTGCCCTTCTCTACCACGGTCAGTTATGCGTCTAGACTAAAATCATTCACTAATTCCAATTTGTTATTGGCACGAATTTTTAGATCTTGTGCTATTGTTTAAGATTACACGTGGCCTTGTAGAGGTTAAACCTAGCCTTATACCTAGTGTTCGTAGACCTGGTAGGTACACTAGATCCTTTGCTAATTCTGCAATCATGTATAATGTACCCAAATGTAAGACATCAACGTATCAAAGATCATTCTTTGTTCGTGCCATTAGAACGTGGAATGCATTGGCTTGTGAGAACGACTTCAGCGGGAACAACCTGAACTCTTTAAAATCTGTTCTTAAAAGCTATTATCACGCTTCGCTTGAAGCAACTTATGACCCTGACAATCCTAGGACTTTTAAAACCATTTGCTGTAAATGTGACATAACGCGTAGTCTTAAATATCCAATTACCTGTTGTTTTTAGGTTTTATTAATATAATGCATGAGCTTATCATATAGTTTTATAAATCTGGGCCCGCAGTAATTGGCTTACGCTGTTGCGGTTACCCTACCGTCCTTTAGTTTTAGTAATGTTTGTTTATATATTATTTATTTATATATATTTTATTGTACTCACTTAATTACTGCTTTGTACTATGACGGTGAAGCAATTAAATTACAAATTACAAATTCCTTAAGGTTTTTCCAGTTTAAGTCACTCAACATGTCACTTGATCGGGTCTCATAAGACTTGCCTGTTATTATTCTAGCAGCTCTATTTTGCAACTTTTGCAATTTGTCCAGCATGCTATTGTTTGTATTACCCCACACCAAGCTACAATGATCGGAATATGGTAGAACAAGTGATTTGTAAACTTTGATTAAAATGTTTTCAGGGGCAAATGGTCTCATTCGTCGTAGCATTTCTAGTCCTTTCGATACCTTTGATCTTACATCGTCAAGGTGGTTTTCCCTCATCAATTTCTCGTCAACGACAATCCCTAAATGTTTTACAAATTTTCACTCGTTTAATATTGTCATTTCCAAGTCTTACAGGTGGATCATCAATTATTTTATTTAATCTTTGTATTAATGCAAGTATCATATATTCAGTTTTCTTTTTACTAAAGGTTAGTTTATTACAAAGTAACCATTGATGGACTTTTTCCAAATTCTTATTCGGGTTTTCCTCCAATTCTTTAGTTGTTCTACCAGTTGTTGTTAAGTTGTTATCGTCTGCAAACATACTTGGTGTAGCATTATCCAAACAATTTGGCAAGTCATTCACATATATCAGAAATAGTAACGGGCCTAAATTTGAGCCTTGAGGAACTCCGCATTTAATTGGGCTCCGCTTTGATGAAAAATTATTTATTTTACATGTTTGACTTCTGTTACTTGGGTATGATTTAAACCAATCTAGAGTCAATCCCCGAACACCGCACTATTAAAGTTTTTTGATAAGTATTCCATGATCAACACAATCAAATTCTTTTTTGATATCGAGAAATATAACGCCTTTAAGTAGGCCATTGTCCATATTAACATACCGGTTGTTTTCAACACTAAGTAGAGATGTTTGGGTTGATCGCTTTCTTCTAAAACCAGCTTGGCATTTACGCAAACAACACTATCCACCTGCGAGGTATATACTAAAGGTATTTAGCATACTTTGGCTAAGCTAGTGGTCCAGTAAGGGTCACCCCTCATGGATCCAGTGTTACTACAAGCGGAAATCACAATGTACCTGGAGAAAACCTGCGGTGCTTGGTAGAGTCAAACTGGGCAACACTCTTCTCACATGCGACCAAGGTAACTTTAATGGAACCCTAGTTACAGTGGTGAGAGACACGTGTACTATTATCGGGCCTACCAGCTTCCCCTCCCCTCTTCCTCCCTCCTCCATCGTATGGAAAGGTCTTAAAGATCTCTCTGCGGTGACTACATTCGATGGGCTGTCTGACGGACAGGGAAATTACGATTTTATGGTCAATTGACCCATGACAGATAACGCTGCTAAAGTGTATTTTTCATGTATTTTTCTTATTTCGGCCATCGAAATACCAGGCGGAAATCGAAGTCTAGCAATAAAGATTATTGCCCAGCAAATAATTTTCAGGAAGCACATATCGCAAATATACACATCAGGATACTTCGGAAAATACTTTAATAAGGAACTAACGTTTCGTCACTTTACAAGCAACATTATCAGAGTGTCTGTTTACATGAAAATTTTCGGCTTAAATAACCTACACGATTACAAAAATCGAGTTGAGGCAAGGAGAGAATAATAAATGATGTGTCAAGACAGAGATATAAAGTGAGGGGGAAAAAATCAAAACAACATGAGAGGATATGACCTAATGTTTACGTTGAGAGAGGGATTTATTTTTGCGATTAGCAAACTTTCTCGAATAAGAGTATCTAATTCTGAACGGCCACTAGCTAAAACTGAAAAATCATTGAAGGAAATCGGGTGTCCAGTTTCTCTTTTATGTGCTAAAATGCTGGACAAAGAAGAGGGGTGAGAGATCTCATTACCTGTGTATGCCGAGGTGCCCATGTGTTCACAGATCTTGGTGTGTAAATTTCGGGTGACGAAACGTTAAAGTGACGAAACGTTAGTTCCTTATTAAAGTATTTTCCGAAGTATCCTGATGTGTATATTTGCGATGTGGGCTTCCTGAAAAATATTTGCAGGGCAATAATCTTTATTCTCCTTATGTTCATGAATCCGTACAAGAGTGAAGTTTGCTCACCATTCGTGTCCTAGTTCATGGTTACAGTTTCTCACCGGGAAGCAGTACGAGCTTGATTTCAGTCAAGGGCTCAGTACTTTTCTAAGTAGATAGCTTGAGAGCGTGAACATTTATACACTTTTTAATATGGTATTATTTTCACCTAGACCATTCACAAGCAAAGAAATTGCCCAAAAGTCCCCTCAAGACTTTGACCCATCATGGTAAGTGGTGAAAATTTGTGATCGCGACAATAAATATGAAAAAGATGTATGCAATAATTGTTTTCCTGCCATGAACAAAGTCTACTGTTTTACGCTGGCTAACACCGCACGAGTTGACTCGACAAGAGTGAACAGTTTTAGGAGCATCCTACCGAGTCTCGATGCACTTACAAATAGGTAAAAAAAAGTATCATTTTTATTTGGAAATCAGCAAAAAACAACATCAACACTGCTTATGATGTTTCATCAGGCTTTGAAAGCACAACTGAACATGTTACATATTCCAACGAAGCACGGATATATCTGTTGTACTCGTACATGTTTATAAGTTTACAAAGTACTAGTGACTGTTTTACTGAAACAACAACTGCATGAGAGCAGCTTTGAGGTTAACGTCACTGAGTCGTGGGAAGGGATATTCAGTGAAAATATTCAGACCATAATGACATTTTTTACACGTTCAATCTGCTTTGAAGAATAAACTAAAATGTCTGAACATCTGTTACTAAAGATCGGTTTTTAGCCAATAGGTATAGGTAATAGCGTGGTTTCGAGTGGGATTTGAAAAAAAAATCATGTGCGAGAGAGGTTTCCAAAGTCCGTCTAAACACTACGAAGGCAAAGGACGAAGACTCATTGCGTGTTTTTTCAAATTGTATGCGAGAAACCATGCTGTTACCAATTAATAATATACGTGGGTAATTCTATATTACATATTCTATAGTACATGGGAAATAATATAAAAAGGTAATTCAATGCAAATTTGTATTACTATTTTCTGCACTGAGTTACCTTAAAATTGCACTGCTCGCAGCTGATCAGAATTGAGAAATTTTTTAATGTATATTTTACATGATTAAATCAACATGACGACGATATTATGCCCTGACGATTGGTGCTTAGTTCCAAATATTCGGGTTTTTCAATTATTTATCAAAGCTCGTTGAGCATCTGACATAATGTTATTTAGATAATCAGAAACATATCCATCCTTGATTAAATTCAAACAAATAACTCAGTACCTCACCTTTTTGTTAGGCTCGATCCTTTCCCAAAAGATATTTCCCCTTCAAGAGTCAAATCACGTGGCATTAGCCAGAGTTGAACAAAAGAAAAAACCCAGAAAGGATTGAAAAATAGAGTGGTATGCCGGTCATTGAGTGTGTTACTTGTGAGCTTACAACAAATATACAGTAGAACCTCGCTAACTCGAACTCGGTTAACTCGAACTCCCCGCTCACTCGAACCAAATTCAATTTCCCCTGGATTTGATCACATTTTCCCTATCATTTACTACCACATAACTCGAACTTGGTTAATTGGAACTCCCCGCTAACTCGAACTAATTTCATATTCCCTTGGTTTAATTTTACCCCGTTAACTCGAACTCTATTTTGGAAACGTCGTTCGATAAACCTGAAAGTGTCAGGACGTAGCTGTTTGACTGGTCGGAATCTTGAATCTTTACCGATAACAACGTGACAATGTATGGAAACGTAATTCAAATCCAGAAAAGACCATCTTTCCGGAATGACGCAGTTTAAAGTCCACATAACGAACTGATTATCCGGGGTAAATACTGCGCACACAATTATAATTCAATGAAATGATTCTTAGATTGTCACACAACTTAGTCTTGAGTAGCCCGTAGCAACTGCTCTACTTTATCCAGTTTATTTTGTAGGGCTTTCAGAAATTTGTACACCCGTACGTACACGACCCAAACATTCACTGAACCTGCACATCTGTTCTGGTATAGTCATTTTATCATAAACAGTTATTGAACTCAATGGTGGCAGACATTAAAATATGGTAATAATAGAATTCAGGACAACACATTCAACTCTATCCATGATGAAAAATTAAAATATTCTTAACTGACTGGACCAAAATGACTGGCAATTGTGGATGAATCATAAAACCGCGATACCGTATTAATTGTTAACAGGATACTTGAAATCCAACGCCCACCCCGCCAACTCGAACTCCCGCTAACTCGAACTATTTTTCATTACCATTGGCAGTTCGAGTTACCGGGGTTCTACTGTAATGACACTGCCTGACGAAATCTCAACTCCTTTATTGTATCAATTAATCAAAAATGTCAAGCATTTGTTTTAACAATTATGATGGTGTCAAACATCCGTACGACCAACATTCAGTTGACATTGTAACATTGATTCATTTCTTCCTAAGTCTCGTTCTGCTCCTACAGAGCTGTATTGTGTACGATCTAGGTAACAGTAGATTACTTTTACTGTGGAATATAACAGTCCAACTTTTAATTGCATTAAAATCAAACCTGTTGGTGTTAGAGTACGTTTTCTACAACATAAAATAACATCGATTCAGACAATGCAAAGAACTGTAAACCTTAATAAGTCCATACAGATTGTTCTCTCTCGCTCGTTTGATTTCAGGATAGCGTTTATGTTCTCGCCTTTCCTTGAGGTGTTATCCAACTTCAATTGCTGCGAATTCAACCTGTGATCGTCGAAGATAAGACCGCGCTGCCGGGTTTTAATGTAGTTATTCCGTGACTCGAAAACGTTAGCTTGTTGGTAGGACTGAATTTATAGAAATTGAAAGAAAACTATGATTGAAAGGCTATAAGCTCAAAGACTTTATCCATATGAACGCAAATTAATTCGAGCATAAAGTAAAGGTTGGTGGCAAAAAATTTTAAAGATCACGTAGTTTAAGAAAATGTGCAAATGCAATCTGCAGTGATTCGTGAATGTCAAATTTTCAGAAAATGTTTATTACCTCCCGACCGGGGACGAACAGGCATCTTTCAGATGAGTAGTGAGACAATCCAGCCATTAAGCTTCTAAAACTTAAGTTCAGGAAGTAGACTAGAATGTGTGCTGGATCGAACCAGATGGAGAGCGAAGGTTAGAAATGGATGCGGTTGTGTCGTGAGATTGGCAGTTCAGATGCTGCTGATCATACCTTCCGGCTCCCACGAGAGAACAAAGGGATTTTCAACTTTGTTCGTTGCACTTTTTATTGTGATTGGACGAATTTATAGTCCGGACCGACATTAATGTGTGTGATTAGGAGGTTAAACAATTTCACAAGTCGGTTGAATAAAACGCCCGTGTTCGACTGATATATTATTGTGCGATGCTTTGGTTTTGCTGAATAACTGCACAGATAAAAGATAACTAAGATTTCTGTTCAACGAGGAATGTTTCTGTCTTTCAATACGACTATATTTGTGAATGCTACTGTCTTTTTTTTTTTGAATGAAAAAATATTTAATTGTATTACTGATACTCATGTCTTTTAAGAACTCGCAGGGTTAGAAGTCGATATGGCAGCATAGCTTAATAATGAAATCACAAAAATGATTGATTAATCCTGATTTCCTGAAGAAAAATGCTGTGCAAAATCAATCAGAAATATACCAAAAGGCATTCAAGGAAGCTGGAAACTACGTGTTAATGAAGTTACTGAACGGGCCAAAACAGACTATTATCATAACGATATCAACAAAAATAAAGATAACCTGAAAGACATGTGGAAGCATCTTAATTATTTAACTGGAAAGGATTAAACACATCACACATACAGTCTCTGTTAGAGATGGAAATGAAACTTTATGTTTGAGGAAATAACTAAAATATTTAATGATTATTTTGCAAATGTTGGCCATGCATGAGTTGTCTGATAAAATCCAGAGACAAACAATCTTTTCAAACAGTGTGTAACCAACAACACCAGTGAATTCTTCATAAACATCCAAATAAATTACCAGCTAAACTCATCAAATACTTGACGAAAGATGTTAAAATGGCAGTCAGGGTTCATGTTAAAAATATACTATATTAAAAATTGTTGCACTCTTACTAAAATATTGTGAAACAAGACGTTTTGACCAGAAAGCTCCGGTCTTCGTCAGTTAAATACTTAGAAGGCCAATTCAGTAACCATTTATACTTACACGATATAATATTGCGCTAAAAATACATGATAAAGTCATCATGGCAGAATTGTTCAAATGGACATAGAGGATTTGTACGTCATTGGTGTGTGGATATCTTTGCGTCATTGGTGTGTGGATGCTTTGGGATCAACAGTTGAATGCCAAGCCACTATAATAGAAATGTTCCCAAAAACAAGGAGACAAACACGTTTGTATGCTACACCAAAGCCTGGTTCACACTAGCGACATAAGCATAAGGTCAAGGTCAATATGAAAACAAAGCATGGTATCTCCTGTGGGACTTGCGAAGATAAAACAATCTTTGTTTTGTCATTTGCTTGGCTCTTGGCTTATGCTTGGACTATGATATTATGCTTACGCGTTCGACGATGTTATTGTCGCAGCCTTGACTTCGTTCCTTTGTTTTGCCTTTTGTTTTAACTTTATACTTATGTTTATGTCGCTAGTGTGAATCAGTCTTAATGGTCATCTTTCTCAAGATCCTTGTTAGCTTCCCAGGTACTCCTGGAATGTAGGGTAAAGTGATAAAAAGTGTATCTGTGTTATTCTGCAGTATTTCATTCGGTGTATCATAGCTGTTTTTTCGTTGCATACAGCTGTTTTGAAATCACACGGGATGACCATTTTCTTTCAAAACTGTTACGTACATATTTAATTTGAATGGAATATTGTGGCATTTACACTCGACTATTAACAGTTAAATCGATATTCCTGATGATAGAAAATTTCGAGTGTCTGATACAATTTTTAAGACCCAACCGGAACCTCTCACAAAAAATGAAACATTGGACCATTCGGCTGGGAATCGAACCCCCGACCTCGCGAATCTAGTGCAATGCTCCACCATCCGAGTTACGGAAGTCCTTACCGAGAGTATGGCCACGAGTTTAGTATTTTATATGGTGATAATGCCGATGAAGTGAAGGGGTATATTCGATGGAATATTGTGGCATTTACGCTCGACTACTAACAGTTAGATCGATATTTCTGATGAGGGAAGATTTCGAGTGTCTGATGGAATTTTTAAGATAGTCCAAAGTTGCATTTTTCACGACAGGTCCCGGTTGGGTCTTAAAAATTGTATCAGACACTCGAAATTTTAATTTCATTGTCTTCTTACCTGAAGTTAGGGATGGTATCTTCTTTGCTCTTTTTAAAAAACGTTTCGGCCACAGATCACTTGTGTTGTCTTGGATGGAGCGGATTATCACTTAAATAGTTTCCGTAAGCGTCGGCTTTCTATAGACTTCAACGATTACTCTATTACCGTATTGTTTTGTTAACATATCCAGCAAAGATAAACAGCTATCTTCTATTTCCATCCTAAATTGGATATAGGGATTAATACTGTTTAATTGCGTGAGTTTGAACTGTTCGATTGGCCCTTACTTCAACCGACTGCACGACAAGGTTAGCAATAATAGCACTTACGGGCGACCCAAATTCCAAAGTGGCTCAGCATGTAAACAACGAAGCTCGTACGTTTGATTTGCAAACATTTCTATTATAGACAAAGAAAGCAATTGGCAGAAATGAATTTTTCTAGAGGCTTGTCGTTCAACTGTTGATTCCAAAGCAAGAAAAGAGCATATCCACATACCACTGATGTACAAATCCCTTATGTCCATTCGAACAATTATACCATGAAAACTTTAATGTATATTTTTAGCCCAATATTCTTGTCATAAAACTTTGTGCTAATTTAAATTTGATTTTATGGTAATTTTTTTTATCTTATGCAACTATTTAACTGATGAAGACTGGAGCTTTCTGGTCAAAACGTCTTGTTTTATAATACTTTAGTCAGAGTCAAACAATTTCAGTAAAGTATATTTTTTCATTAATACTCTAGAAGTAACTGTTCCATACCTAAAATATATCATTAACCAATCTTAGAGTCCTAGTGTTTTACGTGATGACTGGGAAAATGCCTGAGTTTGCCTATTAATAATTCAGGGAGAAAGATGGATATGGCGTCAGTCTGGCTGCAGAAAAGGACATTTTACTTGTACATGATTGTTGACTACAGCTAACATGCACTAAGGTCTCTTGAATTGGTGTCTCATTTTTGGATATACGAAAAGTATTTGGTACAGTTAATCATGAAATACTTATTACGAAACTGTATCTCTGCGGCATCAAAGGAAAGACTTTGACCTGGCTTAGCTCATGCCTTGAAAACCATGCACAATTCGTCACAATACACTAATCAGTCTCCTTCTAAAGTTGTACAATGTGGAGATCCACAGGGGCCCATTTCCAGGTCCACTTCTCTTGTTACTCATGAACGATCTACCTAACTGCTTAGAAAATTCTTTTTCTTCCGTTTATGTTGATGACACAAATATTACCATTTCTGGTAAAACGGCTTAGTGTCCTGGAAACCAGTTTAAATAATGAATTTGATAAACTCCATAACTGGCTTATTGCTAACAAATTGACTTTGAATGCAAATAAGGCCGAATATTTGGATATTGGCTTTTACGAGAGACTCGCAAATTGCTAATGATACCCAGATAACCATCGGAAATGGCAGGGTAAAACGAGTGGGAATTACAAAACGTGTTGGAGTTGTAGTGGACGAAATGTTAAGTTGGTATGGCGAAAGTGTTAACATCTGCAAAAACGTTTCTGACGTAATATGAATGATAAGGAAGGTGAAACTATTTGTTTCCAAAGTTTCGTTGACATGCTTGTACTTAACCCTTATTTTAACCCATTTGGCTATTGTTCTTTGGGAAATTGTACTAGAACGTTCAAAGAAACATTGAAAAAATTGCAAAATAGCGATGTTAGACTTATTACGGGAGATTCCTATGTAGTATGATCCGAAGCTGTACTAAAAAAATTAGGATAAAAACCTCTTGATCAAAGAAGAGAGTCTCAAGCAATTTCGTATATGGAAATAGTTTTAAAAATATCACTGCCCAAATTATATTTCAAGCATGATTGCTATCTTGCAACGAGAAAATTATAACCTTAGAGGAAATAACTAGATACTCGGGTTGCCAAAACCGAATACAAATTTCATGAAGAGAAATTTCAGGTACAGCGCAGGAAAGACATCGAATTCTATTCCTGAAGACCAAACTGAATTTTACTTCCAGATATTAATTAAATAACAAATATATTGTCTACGAAGTTATGCGAAACGTTATGCAGCTTCAAGTCATTATTAATATGTATACTGGTTCAAAATGAGATCGACTAGGTTTCCTTAGGCTCTTCACCAAGAAAAAATTAAAGCTGTATGTTTCTTCGTAAAAATTATGCGTTTCCTGGATTTCTTTCTTTAGAGTTCGAGTACATCTATTGGGTGGAGTTCAGACGGCGACAAATACTAGAAAAGAAAACTCGAAAGGTATGGTTGAGTGACATCAAAATTGTTTTGATTACTCACTAAGCCCTTTCTATTCCTATGGTTTAATAATAAGTCTCTGCCATCGCAATTACGAAGCCCTTTCAGTCGCTATCATAACGATGGTAGTAAGAAGAGACGCGAGGCTCATGTGACCGCAACTCAAAACAAAGTAAGAGAAAACATGAACTCTCAACAAGAAGAATTTGTGCTTGGTACCAAAAATATTTTGTAACATGGGCGCAACGAGGGGGGAGTTGGGGAGAGCAGTAGCCGCCCTTTTTTGAGGAGTGTGGGATTTTTTCGATGTCAACCGTCAGCTTTAATGTCCTGAGCTGCCTAAAAGTTACTTCTACTTTTTTGCCGCCTTTCACGTAAGATGTTGTTACTATAAACTAAACACATACTTACCATAGGTTACTATGTGTGTTGTTATTGTTCGGGATAGGGCAGTTCTAGACCAAAAAACATACCCCTTTTTCAAATTTCTGGTTGCGCCCTTGTTTTGTTATAGCTCCGTTATTTGCTGCAAAAAGAAGAAAATGTTTTTAGGAAAAAAGTGAACGATAGTTTTGATATTTGGGTAAAAGTAAGGCAATTTAGAATCATTCCCAGGGTAATATTAAAAGAGAATTTTATGATTAACCTAAATTGTTTATGTCAACAAAAAAGTTGCAGGATTCAAACTCGCATCTTTAAGGGCTGTTTACACTTGCAATTTTGTGCCTTACGATTGACATGTTGGAGAGTATGTGTTAAACTGACGAGAGCTTCGAGGACAAACTGCAGCGAACCACAAGTGGATATCTTGCTGCATAGACTGTTCTGGGTTCATTGCTTACAGCAGGATGACAATCGCAACGTACAAAATCGCACGTGTGGAAAGGCCTTTACATTCTTCACGGATGAGCGTAAGTTGTCGTGGGAATCTCTCATACACTTAATATGGATTAACTCTTTTCCAGCGGGATAAGACTTCTGTTATTCTACTTTCGCTAATGCCAGACGATTTTATTCGTCAAAAGGATAGCTCCCGCCGGGAAAGAGTTGAACGACCGTACTGTTCCCAGTTGACTCGAAAGCTCAACAGGCAGAGCAGCAGTCCCGAAAACCGCTTAAATAAATTTTTCTAGAATAGAATCAAACCTTTTCACATTCCCACGGATTAGTGTCAAACTGGCGTGGAAATCTGTCGTACTCGTAACATGGATTAAACGAGCATACTGTCCCCAGCTGACTTAATAGGTCAACTTGTAGATCAGCGTGTGATGAATATAATTCCCCAGCAAGTGGCTTCAGGTAAAATCATACTAAAGGCTTAAAATATGAATAATAACAGTAGGGGTTCGTTACATATCGCGTAACGTCATCATCTTATTGAATTAATATAATAATTATTTAATCCCTCTAGTTCATTAGATTTCTGCCACCTTGCTCTGTGACTCCATCTCCGCCTCCCTCACCTTCTATTTCTGTAAATTGTTTAGCTATATTGATATATATATAGATATGTACCGACACATCCTTGTAGTTATTCACTCTGATGTTACGCGATATGCAATAAAACGTTAGCATATTAAGTATTCTTGAAATATTAGGCAGTCATGATGGCTTTGCTTAAAGCCGTTCGCTGGATAACGATATTCAATACACAAGTACGCTTCCCGCCTGGTTCATCCGTTGAAGAGCGGTCCTTAAACCTGAAGAGGCGAGTTCCAGTCAAGCTGAAGTCAACTTTTCTAGTTCACTTTACCAGTGTAGATTAAGCATGAAATCCTCTCTTTAGAGAAGGAGTCCACCTAAGTTTTTTACAATCTTTTTTTGTCAATAATATTCTGCCAGTTGGTTATGTAACATTGGTTGGATTTTAGTATTGCTTTCATAAATTTCTGGATTCATCTCTCAAGATGCTTTTTGGAACGGCTAGTTTTTAAAGTCTCGTTTACCTCGTGGATTCTCACTTGAAGTAGGCTTTTTGCTGTTCATCACCAGCTAATATACTATCATCAACGCCAACTTCGAACTCATTAACGCGAAAATACATTCATTTAGTTAAATAGACATTAACTTGCGCTTTTGTCACATTCATTTAAAATTTTCTCATAGAAAGTAACATTCATTATCATTCATTGTATCAAAGGGCATTCACTGGTGCCAACAGACGACCGTTAACACCATTGTATTGTGCATTAGGGATAGAAGAATTTCCATTACACAATATATTTGTGCAGTCTATTGCATGATCCATTATTTAAGATTATGTCGAATCCCGACATGTATTAAAAGATCAGGAAATAAGATTATCAAAATTCTTAAAAAAACTGAACTCGGTGGACAGTTCCTACCTCTTTCGTTTCGCCGATATGCTGGTTACTGATTTGCCATTTTTCGCTCCACTGACCACGTTCTGCTCAGCTGCTCCCTTGTCAGGACTGTATCTTAACTCGCTGCATCGAAATATCATGTTCTTTAGTGTGTTAGAGGGTAATTCGTCCTTTCTTAGGTGTCTTAATTCATTGCATAAACGGCTTTTAAACTATAGTTAACCAACTTACCTCACAGCATTTTGGTAACATACATCAACTTTCACGTCTTAGACAAAATATATTTCACGATCAAGGCTACATTACACGGCAGTACTGCATGAAAGCTTTGATTTCGAAGCTTTTTTTTCCTTTAATTTAATTATTCTGAATGTATGATGGACCATCCTTGCAATATCATTGCTAAATTTATCACAAAAAAGGATCAGTTCAAATCATGGTATTAATCATGGTTATGTTTATATTTACAGAACGATTTTTTTTTGTCAAAATGTTTTTCCAAGACGTGCAACGTATTCCTCAGTATGGTTTTTGAAGCAAGTTGACCTGGCAAATTTTACCCCAATTTAGAGTAAACATGACTGAAGGGTGGCCAGTGTTAACATGAGTTTATATTTAACATATTCTAAAATGCCTTTTTTGTCATGGTTCTAAAACTGGATTTAATGATATACTGATTTGATCTTCGTTAACTAGATCTAGAATATATTTTATCAAATAGATTTCGGGTTGTATTGGTTTTCAGGCGTAGAACTGCACGAAAATCTGTGATAAAGTGCCGAAGTCAACCCGATTTTTGGTAAAACCAAACATCTTACAAATCTCAACACCCTCCAGTGCTTCAGAGCGACATTTGTCTACTTTACAGAGGTTGTTCTGGTCAACGCTAGGATCGCATGACTCTCTCGAGCGAATTTAGAAAATTCAAAGGGTTAAGGGTAATCCATGTGGAGACCGATTTAGTAAATAAAGTATGAGAAATTCAACGACCTATTAATTAAATTTCACAAGCAATTTTCAAAGTTGATGTTCGTGTTCTATCAGACATGCAATCTCCCGTATTAGGCTTGAGCTTATGTACCCAAATACCAGCAGTTACGGTGCCCATACGCTACAACTGTTTGTGAAACGGATATGGCTACTTTGGTAGCCTCATGGTGCAAGGAATTTTAAATTACCTACTTAATTAGCTAGAAAGTTAACATCTCGTTCTCTTTTTCCAGTCTCGAAATCTGCCTTCTGAACGATACATAAAATTAGAGCCCGGTGGAATAAATATTAATGAAAATAACGACGACGACGAACCACTGGGTGGTCTTGACAACGGTAAATCAATAACGGAAGTTAAGAATTATTATGGCCTATTGTATATGTTATGGTTCAGTTTTAACACAAATTTATGAGCTTTATAGCTATTTGGTGTTTTATCCTCTTTAAATGAAGATTTCCCTTCCTTCCTTCCTTTCCTTCCTTCCTTCCTTTCCTTCCTTCCTTCCTTTCCTTCCTTCCTTTCCTTCCTTCCTTCCTTCCTTCCTTTCCTTCCTTCCTTTCCTTCCTTTCCTTCCTTTCCTTCCTTCCTTCCTTCCTTCCTTCCTTCCTTTCCTTCCTTCCTTCCTTTCCTTCCTTCCTTTCCTTCCTTCCTTCCTTCCTTCCTTCCTTCCTTCCTTCCTTCCTTCCTTCCTTCCTTCCTTCCTTACTTACTTATTTACTTACTTACTTACTTACTTACTTATTAACTTACTTGCTTACCTACTAATCTAAGTTAAGTTTGTTATAGTATCGGTGCTCTGAGCACAATTTTCACAGGTTAACGTTAGGATTACAAATCGCATCAAACCTGCGAATGTTTTCATAAAATGTTGCAGGCAGATATAGACAGGTGGTCAACATTTCTTTTGGGCTGTAGTCAAAATAACGACAAAAATTTTAAAACGGTACATAAATTAATATGTTATCAGACTTAATACCTGAAACTCAGTCACATCAATCGACACGCTGTGGTAGATAACCAGATCGTCCACTAGTGCAACCAATGACACGACATCCTCCCATGATTATCGGGGGCAAGACTGTCGGGGAGATGCCACATATTGCACATTCAACGTTATAACAATTAAACAATTTGAAACGTGTGCCTTTGCTGTGATCAAATCACAACTACATTCTCGCTACGCCACTGGCTGGCTGGCTGGCTGGCTGGCTGGCTGGCTGGCTGGCTGGCTGGCTGGCTGGCTGGCTGGCTGGCTGGCTGGCTGGCTGGCTGGCTGGCTGGCTGGCCGGCCGGTCGGTCGGTCGATCGGTCGATTGGCTGGTCGATTGGTTGATTGATTGATTGATTGATTGATTGAAGCCTTTATTTAACGAGGGTAAATGTGAAATACTGAAAATATTTATAAACTTGTGGTCCTCAGCAACTGGGAAGTAGTTGTTGGGAAAAATTAACTAAAAATCCGTAGAATTGTTGATTTGTGAAATTGTTCGGGAAAAAACGAAGTGATTTAATATAAATTGACAGCTTCTAAAAAACTAAAACAATTGATCAAAACTCAACCACAACATATAGGTTAATATGCTTTATTAATGTATACAAATGTTATTCGATGTTTGATATCCTATATCATTACGAGAATCAACTCATCCTTGTGCTAATAGATGGTAGTTTACAATCTCCTTTGGGATGCAGATGACTGAGATACGACTGTCTGTTTCCATATAATGCTGCAAATAATATACATGTTAAGGTATGACTCGTATGGCCGCACTGACGTCTTTTTACATAATATGGGCAAAAGAACATCACAGATACGGGGTGAAATTACGTGGTAAAAGACAGAGGCACATCCGCTTTTGTTCTTTGGGGTTTTTTTTTTTTGTCAGAAAATCAACTTCCAGTGCTTTTATCGTCTTACTAGTTAGAAAAAATGCATTATGGACATGATCTTTTTGTTCGTTAAATTGAATTTTTAGTCATATTTGATGATGGTTTCCACAATCGATATCATTTCTCGCAAAAAGCGTCTTCCAGCATCAACGGCAAGCTGAAGTAAAAGAATATATGCGTCTCAAATTTATGTGTAACATATTAGAGATCATGAGCATTTAGAGCTTCCATCTATCTATGGCATTATATGTTAAAATCATGCAGTACAAAAGTGAACAGAATAAAGTAAAATATAACGAACATTATTGGTGATCTTAATACACACGCTCTCAAGCTGTTCTCTCAGAAAAACTTTCTGAGTCCCTGACGGGAATCGAACCCGTAACCTTCTGATCGCCGGTGAGATTAGGGACTCAGAAAGTTTTTCTGAGAGAACAGCTTGAGAGCGTGCGTATTAAGAACATAATTACCAAGCTACCACAAACACATCATTGATTATTGGTGATGTTTAATTTTTTTTCAGTTGAAGGTGCAAATAATGATTTTAATTACGACGGTGATGATAATGATGAAGACGCAGACTTTGATCAGAATGACGTTGATGACATCGCACAGTTTGATAAAGTGCAACCCATGGGTATTAATAATAAACATTATATGATTGTAGATTTGTTGTGGTTGACATAAGCTGGGGCGGGTGATTCCTAAAAACATATACAGCTTGAGTTCGAAAATAATTAGTGCTTACATGGTCAGAATTTAAGGGTCCTACGTCTACAAGACCCAGCACTGGTGTAAGGCCATTAGGATGGGATAAAGCAAAGCCAAATAATGTGTATAATTTTCTTATTTTAATGAACTTTGGGTTGATCTACTGTACTACCTTGTTAAAAGGCAAACTCATGCAATATTCAAGGAGTCTATAACTAACACAATGGATAAAAATCCCACAAGAGCGTTCGTTTCTTGTTGTCCGTGAAGACACATCCTGTAGGACTAGTGTAGTGGTTAATGCAAACAATACGGATCCGCAGCGAGTGGGTTCGAATTCGTACCGAAAAAGAATTTATATTTATTTTATTTTATTTGCACTTCAACTGTTATTTTATTCTGCGGTGTTTAATTTTCCTCGAGCTTTCATATAGTCAGAATGTTAAAATTAGAGTTGTTATAAAGCGACTAGTGAGTCAAGTTAGGGTATAAGCGTGTAGGTCAACCCGCCACTGGGACGGTTAGGTTAGAGTTTTGGTTTGGGTTTGGGTTAGGTGACCCGGATAATTCATCGTTGAATTTAAATCAGAGAAAGAAAACAGGTAAAACATTTTGACCGTTTATTTGTTGATTCGACTTAACGGAGTTAGGATGTGGAGGGTACACTTGGGGAAGGCCAAAAAAATCGTAGGATGGCAAAGACTGGCTATTGATTTTCAGGGCGGAAAACGGAGACGTAATACAAAAATGCGAGCCCAGCTCATGATTTTTATATGGAGAGCCAAAATGACAGAAAAAAACTCAAAGTATTTTAAAACAACTTTACTAACGTTTCGTTGCGGACGTGCAACATCTTCTGAGTGACTAATTTACAAGTGTGACAAAACCTATATATCTATTTACACGTGATGATAAGTAACATGAGAGCTAACAATAGGATTAAAGCGACAAGATGATGGGTGACAAAAAAGTAGAGATGAAGTAAAGTGAAGTGAAAAGGGGGCCGCGTGAAACTAAAATAAAGAAAAGGGATATGGATGAGATGTTTTCGTTGAGAGATGGTCTAAATTCGAGATACTTTGATATTTCGGTCGACTATCTCTCAATGAAAACATCTCATCCATACCCTTTTCTTTATTTTAGTTTCACGCGGCCCCTTTTTCACTTCACTTTACTTCATCTCCACTTTCTTGTCACCCTACATCTTGTCGCTTTAATCCTATTGTTAGCTCTCATGTTACTTATCGTCACGTGTTATCGGAGTTAGGATGCAGGAAGGCATCAATGGAGAAGGCCAAAAAAAAACTTAGGATGGCAAAGACTGTTTACGAAAGGGACAACTGCGACGGCGCAGGAAAAACAATCACACAGACTTAGCTTGTTGCTAGCTGACACGTAATTACTGACAGAATAACCAACAGAAGACGAGGCATAGCAAATATAATATTTGAATGGGTCTATTAGAATACTAGATTAGATACTACCATTCTTTCAAAATTCTTAAGTTCAAAAGTAGGGGGATGACTATTGTTATCAAAAGTGGGGGGATACATCCCCTCTATGTCCCCATGATTTACGCCACTGCATTTGGTGTATGGATGTCCAAATTGAAACTTTCAAGCCTCTTCTCTGCTAAAGATTTAAAATTTTGAATTAGCGTCACCTATCTTTCCTTTGCAGCGATCGAACAGCCTGAGGATTTGGTTGTATCTAGTTACGAAGAACTAGTCAGGAAATACGTGGTAAGAGAATTACCATACTGCAATTCCTGTTTCTACCACTGCAAAGTGCTGTTGCTGCTTCAACTTCTACTACTAACCCAGTGACCTTTGTTGTTTGTGCTTGTTGCGCCGTTACATCCAGGTGCTGTCATTGTAGCTCTCACCTGCTTTGGCTGGCGCATAGCTGGCACATATGTTGAACTCGAACCTTAGCTCATCATCTGAGTCTCGGTAGCTCAATGATTACCGTGTATTACGGGTCATCAGAAGGTTGTGGGTTCGATCCCCGTCTGGGGCTCAGAAATTGTTTTCCTGAAGTTTGAACTTGTCGATCTTTCAACGGTTATCCATCAGTTATAAGGTATTTAATCGTTTTTATAATTTCTTGTTGCGATTATTTTCAGCTGGTTTTTTACATACTTTGTAAAAACACTTACTTAATTTGTGCTTCTTTTTAGTATTTATTTTCTCACTCTGTGTGGGTTCCTCTAGTTCTTTTCAGAACTGTCTAGTATAACCATTTCCCATGGTTGATACGTTTTTTAAAGCGATAAAGCAATTTTCTTGACAATTTAAATTAAACCGTGGTCGCTTATTCCAAAATGCAACACACCTTTGCAACGTACCCTCTAAGCTGAACAGGTGCGTGGCTGCGCAGTCGCTGTATTGGTGCCGTCCACATCAAAATGTTCCCGCTTATTTTAATTTACAAAATACGATAGTTTTGGCCACCGTACATTTCCGTCACTTACTCACTTCCCAAAATCGAGGATAGGCCTACTTTAGTGAAAAATGAACATTCATGGCTTATACTGGACGTCATTCTGTAGTTATTCTCGGGGTCTTCCCCCAAAATAATGATGTCACGCGGATGTCCACTCCACTCGGTGCCTCGGACTAGACAGTGTGAAAAGAATAATACAAAAGTACTCTGCTACTTTAGAAATAAATGAAAACATGGCTGCAAAAATATCCCAACAGTATTTGGACTTAAAATTTGTCATATCTGAGAAAGTTAAAAGTGGCTCAATTAAATCATTTACTGACATGTCATACTATTTGCTTGAAAATAGTGACTTTGAAGAACTTTCAACTGTTGTTGATATCTGTGGGACATGTCAAGCTTCTAGTGCTGATTGTGAACGTGGATTCAGTCTTATGAATCCAATTAAAAGCAAATCAAGGAAGAGATTTGATGTGTCTCACTTAAATGATCTGATGAGAATTAAGAGTTACCTTTTTCTGGACGTGAAATAAGTCCAGACAGAGTGTACACTTACCGGATTTCCAATAAAGACAGGCGGGAGAAAATTTGTGATGCTTAAATTTTTTTTTCTGTTGTGCTAAATTCTATTATAAAATCTGTACGCCATAAGATCCATGGGCCATAATTTATTAGTATTAAATATTCTGGTCATTTCATTGTTTGAGTGGCACTGTGGCATAGTATTCTTGCTTCTAAGTTTTAGCACCAGTTTTTTGGTAAAATTCTCATGATTTCATATTAGTGTATATTTGCCTTCAAATTAGGCTTTAATGTATTTATTGATCATCTATTCTTGAATCTTGAGCCTTGAGTCTTGAGCCTTGAGTCTTTTGCTCAAAACATCAAAAGTTCCGCTCAGTGGTTGGGAAAAATTAGAGAGAACGTTGCACCTTTGACATATTTGTTAACTCTAAATCTAAAATCCAAAAGGTTTCCGTGTGCCCTGTCATACGTGTTGGTTGTTTTATCGATTGGGTAAATTGAAATGTATTTAGTAGTTTAAGAAGCTTGTTAATTTGATCACTCCTGACAGGCAGTAGAAGGTCGCATTTAAAGTTTTCTAACAAAATCACTTCTTGTTGGATGACTGTTCCAGAGCGTCGAGAGTTCCACTTTGATACCTTAAGCTTCCCTTCAAAGCCCAGCCTAGTTTATAATGGCGTTCCTCTTTGCCTCTACAGCAGAGGCCCGAATGGGGTACGTCCCGTGATTTTACTCATGCGTACGATCACAAGCATAAAAGGTTATAAAAGAGTTGATTTGGTCGAGTAAAAAGTGAATGTGTGCCGTTGCGATTCGGTACATAGTAGTGCCGTGACCAGGATAAATAGTTTTCAGAAGCGACTTTTATCATTGTGAGGACAAGCGTGGAACGATAGTACTGAGAGTGAAAACAACCGAGAGCACAACACAGTCTGTCAGTAAGGCGCAGAATCTGTGCGTTCAGGAGAACGAAATCAACAAAGAAATGACAAAGTTAGAGAACTATTTGAACACAGACTATACGAAGACATTCTTGTCGTCGTGAAACAAGTAACGAAAATCACAAGTAAACTCCCGGATCTGATTTATGCTCTGGTAGAATTCAACATCGATGACGGTATTTCGCCACGATCAGTCCACCAGTGGAAGAGGTACGTCAAGTCTTGATATTAAAAGTGGTTTCTAGAAAAAATGCAGGTTATCCGAAGCGTTATCGGCTAAGGAACGACGAACCGAAAACGAAACTTAGGGGCGGAAATGGGAAAGGAAACAACTCGAAGAGGCGTGATAAGAGGAAGACATCAACAAGAGCGTCAACTTTGGGAGGAAAAACTTAATGGCAGAGTTACCATGATGGAGAGGCAACTGGAAGTGGAAAAGAAGGCAAAATGAACGACTTTCAAGCTGCCAAAGTCAAAAATAACACCATTCAAGGGACTGCATCAGATTGGGTTCGCAGCACATTCCCTGTAATGGAAGACAAATCAGGGTGAGATTTTGTGAAGATTAACTCGAATTATCATAGCTCACCTCAAATTTCCAGCCATGGATACTCATACTCGTACTCATATTCATACTTTATTTAAACACGGTACTATTTCACCTGTTAATACATCAGAATAATTTACTAGTGTTCTTCATGTAGTCCGTGGTTTATAAAACTAAAACTTAATTTACAAAGTACATCTAACATAAATAAATTAATCCCTACCTAAAAACTGTCTATATACAAAGCTATATACAAAACAATTTCATCAAATCTCAGGAAATAACTTAATTTTATTCTTAAAATTTCGCAAGTTTTCAGTTGCCTTGATTTCATCTGGTAGTAAACTGTTCCAAACCAAAGAGCTTCTATAGCCAAATGATTTTCTCATATGTTTGTGTTTGGCTTTGGTAAAGTGAAATTGTATTGAGATTGTCAAGTATTACATTTATGTTCTTCGTTAACATTTATAAAATTCTCTGATAGATAATTTGGTACTAATTTGCTATTATTTTTGTACATCATAACTGACGATTGCCGCATTCTCCGTTGGCCGCATTCAGCTGATCTACGAGAAACTGAAAATGAAATTGGCTCCTGTGATGTAGAGGCTATTTTAGATGGCGAATCAAAAGATTACTTTGCCTACTTTGACTAATGCTTTTGAGACTCTTGGAATAGAAGTACCGAATAATTGGAAGGAAGGCTTAGATGTCTATCATAGGCTGTTAGCAAATGCTATTTAAGCCACAACCTTAAAGTTCCCGAACAGTACTAAATTGTGAGATTTCTTGCATTTTTTATGTCATTAAAGCCAGGCGGTGCCTACCCTACTGTGGGATGGTTATGAGTGCAAGTCATTACCTCTACCTATTTTGTACAGAAATCCTTTTTTCATGTCAATACACTAGTTACCAATGCAATGCCAATGTTTATTTGGGAAACACTCAAAATGTGACCGCTCATCACATACTCATCAGATCATATCATGTTGAGATACTAGGGATTTACAGATTCAAGTGGGCAGAGCAGTGACATGTAGAAAACCTATTCGCATTACATGATGCCAAATGTTGCATGGAATCAGTATTTGTACTCAATAGGTGATCCGAATAAAACTTAAATCTATCTAAACAACATTGATTTATCCCTTCTGTTTTTTATCAAAACTGCTTTTAAACTCTGTACTATTTGATTTGTCCGCGACACATTCATGAACAGTAGTCTATCCCATAATATAATACTGTTAACAGACATACTTCGAAAAAAGTTGTTTGATTGACACTATAAATTGACACTATAAAATTGTTTACATTGTTTAATATAGCTACAACCTGACAAGAAATATGAGCAGTTATTCTCCAAATGAAGTATAAAATGTAATACGTATAATATAATAGGAATAATTTAATATGTAGACATGAAAACATGGGCTTCACATTTACCCATAAAAGTTGTACTTGTACATCAAAGCTATTTTTGAGAAGTCAAACTTAATCTGTTGTACATGTTCTTACATGTACAATGTGTAAATTAGCATGTAACTGTAACTGTAATTGTAACATGAAATAGTAACGCAACAATACTGCTGTGTTTTCAAACAAAAGTATAAACAGTCCACTGCTGTATTCTTGTGAAGAATTGATAGGGGGCTACAAGTAATGACAATATTTGTCTATTCTTTCATTTGTTTCAATCAGTAATCATTCCATAAATATTAAAATTACGTATGATTATCTTGGGCAACAATTTTTCAACTTATACTGTACTTCAGAGGTTTCCAAACCCTTGAGAATTCATCATGCAGAAAGTAAATTCACTGGAAAACTTTGAGTACTCCTCCATACCTGCCACAGGACTTGTCAAAGAATTGTCATAGGTGTTTGCCTACATTCTTCTGTCATCACTGTACTTGAACTGTATTGGTGGTCTAGGTGTGAATCCAATAGCAGGTATGTCATCCGATCCAGTCACGAACTGCAACACATGCTGGTAAGTTACCCCAACCTGCTTTCCTTCAATGGTTGTTGTCATCCTACCCTGTTCTGTCTTCTAAATATTGAACAAAATTAACTCTTTCCAGTCCATACCCGACTTTGATATTTTACTCTGGCTAACGCCAGACTATTTTACTCTGGCTAACGCCAGACGATTTTACTCGTCAAGGGGAGACGTCTTGGAAAGAAAAGTGTTAAAAACAATTTTTTTGCTCAACGCTGCATCTGTTGCTGTCCTCAGGATCGTACTGTAGATCAAAAATCTCATCCACAAAATCAGCAGTTAAGCTGGTTTGAATCTCAACTGTTTTTCTGAATAGTTCAGAGTTGTCTCTCATGAGTTAAGTATCCCACAGTTTTTAAGACCCTCCATGTACTGGTTGATTTCTGTAACGGATGAAAGGATGACGTTACGCAGGGAAACGAACCTGCATAAATCCTCCTTGTCCTGAAGGTATACAAAGGGTTTGCAGTAGCCTGCTTCGAATCTGCAGTCGAAAGAAGCCTCATTCTTAAATGCTTCTTCATCTGTAATTTTTAACAACTTTTGGAGGGACTCTTTCACATCAGTATTTGGTATTTCTTCGATCGATGGTTTAAGATTGCCAATCTCGCCAATTAGGATGTAATCTACAACAGTTTTGGAGAAGTACTTAAGTCCTTGGAATTCCTGCAACAACCGAACAACTGTCAGTTGGCCACAGAAACAAAATTCATTCTTATCCAATGATGCAATTTTGTGCCTAAAAGTTCCATTACAGATCAATTTAGATTGAGCAGCAGTATTCTCCACAGTACTGAATCCATCATCAAACTCATCAAAAAGGGTATCATATTGTTGAAAATCATCTGTAATCAATATGCCATATAATTCATTGAGTGACTGGTTTGAATTCATATGAAGACTAACTGGTTCCTCAAGAGAATTGGTGGTATCTAATGCACTTTTGAATTCAACCTCATTTTTGGAAGGAAAGATCTCTTTCAGAGTTACAATTTGAGTATTCTTGCCTGTAATTCTAGATGACTTCCCTTTATCATTATCAAAACAGGAACTTCTTGATTTTGGCAGTGAAGATGATTCCAATGTTTCCTTTTCATCAGAAATCTCAATTACACATGAGGATGATGTTGTTGTACTTGTTGAAGGAGTTTGGTTTTTTAAGTCAAAGTCGGGTTCTGGCTCCTGGTCGTTATCTCTTACTTCTGAAAAGTGTCTCTCGACCAAATACAATGTTATGCGATTGTATGGTTTGCTTATGTCTTTTTTATGTTTATCCAGTTGGAAAAGCTGAGAAGGTTGACCTGGTATTGTCAATACTTCGGATCCTTCAGGGTAGGCCAATGTATGGCTTGCATATGGATCAAAATTTTTTATCGTCAGCAGCATGCTTATCGATTGCCTTGCTTAAAAGCTGGAACTTGCAAATGTCTTTCGGTACGCGAACAAGCATTACCTTTCCTTTGGCTAGCTTGAGTACCCCCATTTGATAATTTTAGAATACTGATGTTGACCAGTACTTCTTTTTGGGTTTCCTGCTTCTTTTTCTTTCCAATATTCTCTCGCCGTTCTGACGCTAATCGCTTTTTAAACTGTTGGAACGTTTGCAGTTGTGACGTTTGTGGTTTT
>JASJOG010000058.1:1780000-1786578 GCA_030142905.1 Heliopora coerulea | reverse complement strand
CCTAACCCTAACCCTAACCCTAACCCTAACCCTAACCCTAACCCTAACCCTAACCCTAACCCTAACCCTAACCCTAACCCTAACCCTAACCCTAACCCTAACCCTAACCCTAACCCTAACCCTAACCCTAACCCTAACCCTAACCCTAACCCTAACCCTAACCCTAACCCTAACCCTAACCCTAACCCTAACCCTAACCCTAACCCTAACCCTAACCCTAACCCTAACCCTAACCCTAACCCTAACCCTAACCCTAACCCTAACCCTAACCCTAACCCTAACCCTAACCCTAACCCTAACCCTAACCCTAACCCTAACCCTAACCCTAACCCTAACCCTAACCCTAACCCTAACCCTAACCCTAACCCTAACCCTAACCCTAACCCTAACCCTAACCCTAACCCTAACCCTAACCCTAACCCTAACCCTAACCCTAACCCTAACCCTAACCCTAACCCTAACCCTAACCCTAACCCTAACCCTAACCCTAACCCTAACCCTAACCCTAACCCTAACCCTAACCCTAACCCTAACCCTAACCCTAACCCTAACCCTAACCCTAACCCTAACCCTAACCCTAACCCTAACCCTAACCCTAACCCTAACCCTAACCCTAACCCTAACCCTAACCCTAACCCTAACCCTAACCCTAACCCTAACCCTAACCCTAACCCTAACCCTAACCCTAACCCTAACCCTAACCCTAACCCTAACCCTAACCCTAACCCTAACCCTAACCCTAACCCTAACCCTAACCCTAACCCTAACCCTAACCCTAACCCTAACCCTAACCCTAACCCTAACCCTAACCCTAACCCTAACCCTAACCCTAACCCTAACCCTAACCCTAACCCTAACCCTAACCCTAACCCTAACCCTAACCCTAACCCTAACCCTAACCCTAACCCTAACCCTAACCCTAACCCTAACCCTAACCCTAACCCTAACCCTAACCCTAACCCTAACCCTAACCCTAACCCTAACCCTAACCCTAACCCTAACCCTAACCCTAACCCTAACCCTAACCCTAACCCTAACCCTAACCCTAACCCTAACCCTAACCCTAACCCTAACCCTAACCCTAACCCTAACCCTAACCCTAACCCTAACCCTAACCCTAACCCTAACCCTAACCCTAACCCTAACCCTAACCCTAACCCTAACCCTAACCCTAACCCTAACCCTAACCCTAACCCTAACCCTAACCCTAACCCTAACCCTAACCCTAACCCTAACCCTAACCCTAACCCTAACCCTAACCCTAACCCTAACCCTAACCCTAACCCTAACCCTAACCCTAACCCTAACCCTAACCCTAACCCTAACCCTAACCCTAACCCTAACCCTAACCCTAACCCTAACCCTAACCCTAACCCTAACCCTAACCCTAACCCTAACCCTAACCCTAACCCTAACCCTAACCCTAACCCTAACCCTAACCCTAACCCTAACCCTAACCCTAACCCTAACCCTAACCCTAACCCTAACCCTAACCCTAACCCTAACCCTAACCCTAACCCTAACCCTAACCCTAACCCTAACCCTAACCCTAACCCTAACCCTAACCCTAACCCTAACCCTAACCCTAACCCTAACCCTAACCCTAACCCTAACCCTAACCCTAACCCTAACCCTAACCCTAACCCTAACCCTAACCCTAACCCTAACCCTAACCCTAACCCTAACCCTAACCCTAACCCTAACCCTAACCCTAACCCTAACCCTAACCCTAACCCTAACCCTAACCCTAACCCTAACCCTAACCCTAACCCTAACCCTAACCCTAACCCTAACCCTAACCCTAACCCTAACCCTAACCCTAACCCTAACCCTAACCCTAACCCTAACCCTAACCCTAACCCTAACCCTAACCCTAACCCTAACCCTAACCCTAACCTAACCCTAACCCTAACCCTAACCCTAACCCTAACCCTAACCCTAACCCTAACCCTAACCCTAACCCTAACCCTAACCCTAACCCTAACCCTAACCCTAACCCTAACCCTAACCCTAACCCTAACCCTAACCCTAACCCTAACCCTAACCCTAACCCTAACCCTAACCCTAACCCTAACCCTAACCCTAACCCTAACCCTAACCCTAACCCTAACCCTAACCCTAACCCTAACCCTAACCCTAACCCTAACCCTAACCCTAACCCTAACCCTAACCCTAACCCTAACCCTAACCCTAACCCTAACCCTAACCCTAACCCTAACCCTAACCCTAACCCTAACCCTAACCCTAACCCTAACCCTAACCCTAACCCTAACCCTAACCCTAACCCTAACCCTAACCCTAACCCTAACCCTAACCCTAACCCTAACCCTAACCCTAACCCTAACCCTAACCCTAACCCTAACCCTAACCCTAACCCTAACCCTAACCCTAACCCTAACCCTAACCCTAACCCTAACCCTAACCCTAACCCTAACCCTAACCCTAACCCTAACCCTAACCCTAACCCTAACCCTAACCCTAACCCTAACCCTAACCCTAACCCTAACCCTAACCCTAACCCTAACCCTAACCCTAACCCTAACCCTAACCCTAACCCTAACCCTAACCCTAACCCTAACCCTAACCCTAACCCTAACCCTAACCCTAACCCTAACCCTAACCCTAACCCTAACCCTAACCCTAACCCTAACCCTAACCCTAACCCTAACCCTAACCCTAACCCTAACCCTAACCCTAACCCTAACCCTAACCCTAACCCTAACCCTAACCCTAACCCTAACCCTAACCCTAACCCTAACCCTAACCCTAACCCTAACCCTAACCCTAACCCTAACCCTAACCCTAACCCTAACCCTAACCCTAACCCTAACCCTAACCCTAACCCTAACCCTAACCCTAACCCTAACCCTAACCCTAACCCTAACCCTAACCCTAACCCTAACCCTAACCCTAACCCTAACCCTAACCCTAACCCTAACCCTAACCCTAACCCTAACCCTAACCCTAACCCTAACCCTAACCCTAACCCTAACCCTAACCCTAACCCTAACCCTAACCCTAACCCTAACCCTAACCCTAACCCTAACCCTAACCCTAACCCTAACCCTAACCCTAACCCTAACCCTAACCCTAACCCTAACCCTAACCCTAACCCTAACCCTAACCCTAACCCTAACCCTAACCCTAACCCTAACCCTAACCCTAACCCTAACCCTAACCCTAACCCTAACCCTAACCCTAACCCTAACCCTAACCCTAACCCTAACCCTAACCCTAACCCTAACCCTAACCCTAACCCTAACCCTAACCCTAACCCTAACCCTAACCCTAACCCTAACCCTAACCCTAACCCTAACCCTAACCCTAACCCTAACCCTAACCCTAACCCTAACCCTAACCCTAACCCTAACCCTAACCCTAACCCTAACCCTATCCTAACCCTAACCCTAACCTAACCCTAACCCTAACCCTAACCTAACCCTAACCCTAACCCTAACCCTAACCCTAACTCTAAACCCGGCTTAACTTTTAACCACGACTTAACTGCCAAAATCAGATTTTTATTCATTTCTGACGATTTAAAGCTTAAACGTAGGCTTAACATTAAACCGTGGCTTAAATCCAAAAATTTGTTTTTTATGCATTTCAGAACAATTTAAGACTTAAACCTTGGCTTAACTTTAAACCCCGGCTTAACTCCAAAAACCGGTTGTTTATGCATTTCAAACAATTTTAAGACTTAAACCTCGGCTTAACTTTAAACCGCGGCTTAACTCTCAAAATCTGTTTTTTATACATTTCAGACCATTTTAAGACTTAAACCCCGGCTTAACTTTAAACCGTGGCTTAACTCTCAAAATCTGTTTTTTATATATTTCAGACCATTTTAAGCATTAAACCCCGGCTTAACTTTAAACCGTGGCTTAACTCCGAAAATCGGTTTTTTTATCCAGTTCAGACCATTTTAAGACTTAAACCTCGGCTTAACCTTAAACCGCGGCTTAACTCCGAATATCGGGTTTTTTTGCATTTTAGGCTATTTTAAGACTTAAACCTCGGCTTAACTTTAAACCGCGGCTTAACTCTCAAAATTGGTTTTTTATAAATTTCAGACCATTTTAAGACTTAAACCCCGGCTTAACTTTAAACCGCGGCTTAACTCTCAAAATCTGTTTTTTATATATTTCAGACCATTTTTAGCATTAACCCCCGGCTTAACTTTAAACCGTGGCTTAACTCCGAAAATCGGTTTTTTATCCATTTCAGACCATTTTAAGACTTAAACCTCGGCTTAACCTTAAACCGCGGTTTAACTCCGAATATCAGTTTTTTATGTATTTCAGGCTATTTTAAGACTTAAACCTCGGCTTAACTTTAAACCGCGGCTTAACTCTCAAAATCGGTTTTTTATACATTTCAGGCCATTTTAAGACTTAAACCTCGGCTTAACCTTAAACCGCGGCCTAAGTCCGAATATCGGGTTTTTTTGCATTTCAGGCTATTTTAAGACTTAAACCTCGGCTTAACTTTAAACCGCGGCTTAACTCTCAAAATTGGTTTTTTATAAATTTCAGACCATTTTAAGACTTAAACCCCGGCTTAACTTTAAACCGCGGCTTAATTCTCAAAATCTGTTTTTTATATATTTCAGACCATTTTTAGCATTAAACCCCGGCTTAACTTTAAACCGCGGCTTAACTCCGAATATCGGATTTTTATGTATTTCAGGCTATTTTAAGACTTAAACCTCGGCTTAACTTTAAACCGCGGCTTAACTCTCAAAATCGGTTTTTTATACATTTCAAACAATTTTAAGACTTAAACCCCGGCTTAACTTTAAACCGCGGCTTAACTCTCAAAATCTGTTTTTTATATATTTCAAACCATTTTAAGCATTAAACCCCGGCTTAACTTTAAACCGTTGCTTAACTCCGAATATCGGTTTTTTATCCATTTCAGACCATTTTAAGACTTAAACCTCGGATTAACCTTAAACCGCGGCTTAACTCCGAATATCAGTTTTTAATGCATTTCAGGCTATTTTAATACTTAAACCTCGGCTTAACTTTAAACCGCGGTTTAACTCTCAAAATCGGTTTTTTATACATTTCAAACAATTTTAAGACTTAAACTTCGGCTTAACTTTAAACCGCGGCTTAACTCCAAAAACCGGTTTTTTATGCATTTCAGACAATTCTAAGACTTAAACCTCGGCTTAACTTTAAACCGCGGCTTAACTCTCAAAATCTGTTTTTTATACATTTCAGACCATTTTAAGACTTAAACCTCGGTTTAACCTTAAACCGCGGCTTAACTCCGAATATCGGTTTTTTATGCATTTCAGGTTATTTTAAGACTTAAACCTCGGCTTAACTTTAAACTGTGGATTAACTCTTAAAATCAGTTTTCCATGCATTTCAGACCATTTAAAGACTTAATCCCCGGCTTAACTATAAACCGTGGCTTAACTCTCAAAATCGGTTTTATATCCATTTCAGACCATTTTAATACTTAAACCCCTTCTTAACTTTAAACCGCGGATTAACTCCGAAAATGGGTTTTTTATGCATTTCAGACCATTTTAAGAATTAAACCTCGGCTTAGCTTTAAACCGTGGCTTAACTCTTAAAATCGGTTTTCTATGCATTTCAGACCTTTTTAGGTCTTAAACCCCATCTTAACTTTAAACCGCAGCTTAACTCTCAAAAATCGGTTTTGTATGTATTTCAGACAATTTTAATTCTTAAACCTTGGCCTAACTTTAAACCGCGGCTTAACTCCCAAAACCCGTTATTTATGCATTTCAGACCATTTTAAGACTTAAACCACTTCTTAAATTTAAACCATGGCTTTACTCAGAAAATCAGTTTTACATGTATTTCAGACAATTTTAAGACTTCAACCTAGGCTTAGCTTTAAACCACAGCTTAACTCCCAAAATTGGTTTTTTATGCATTTCAGACCATTTTAAGACTTAAACCTTGGCTTAACTTTAAACTGCAGCCTAACTCCCAAAATTGGTGTTTTATGCATTTAAGACCATTTTAAGACTTAAACCCTGGTTTAACTTTATACCACAGCTTAACTACAAATATCAGTTTTCTGTTTCAGACAATTTTAAGACGTAAACCTCGGCTTAACTTTAAACTGAAGCTGAACTCCCAAAATTGGTTTTTATGCATTTCAGACAATCTGTTTGTTTCTGTGTATATCTATCTGTCTATTTGTCTGTCTGTCTGTATCTGTCTGTTTGACTCTCTTTCTTTGTCTATTTGTCTTTCTATTTGCCTGTCTACCTGTTTGTCTGTCTGCCTTTCTCTCTGTCTGCTTGTTTGACTGTTTGTCTATCAGTCTGACTGTTTATATATCTGTTTGTCTGTCTGTGTTCCTGTATATTTGTCAGTCTGTCTGTTTGTCTTTCTATATGTTTGTCTGTCTGTCAGTCTGTTTGTCTGTCTGTTTCTCTGTGTGCTTGTCTTTTTGTCTGTCTCTTTGTTTTTCTGTTTGTCTGTCTGTTTGTATGTCTGTCTGTCTGTTTGTCTGTCTACCTGTTTGTCTGTCTACCTGTTTGTCTGACTGTCTGTTTCTATCTGTCTGTTAGTCTATCAGTTTGTCTA